>CAUYRH010014671.1:0-22676 GCA_963574655.1 Perodicticus potto
AAGTAGTGCTGCAAGTTCTAGCCAATACAATTAGACAAGACAAGAAAATAAAGGGCATCCAGATGGGTGCAGAGGAGGTCAAACTCTCCCTTTTTGCTGATGATATGATCTTATACTTAAAGAACCCCAAAGACTCAACTATAAGACTCTTGGAAGTCATCAAAAAATACAGTAATGTCTCAGGATATAAAATCAATGTCCACAAGTCAGTTGCCTTTTAATATGCCAAAAACAGTGGAGATGAGAGGTTAATTAAGGACACAACTCCCTTCACCATAGCCCCAAAGAAAATGAAATACTTAGGAATATACCTAACAAAAGAAGTGAAAGACCTCTGAGAAAATTATGAAACCCTAAGAAAGGAAATAGCAGAGGACTTTAACAAATGGAAGAACATACCATGCTCATGGCTGGGAAGAATCAACATTGTTAAAATGTCTATACTTCCCAGAGCAATTTACCAATTCAATGCCACCCCTATTAAAATACCAACATCCTAATTTCAAGACCTGGAAAAAATGATTCTGCGTTTTGTATGGAACCAGAAAAAACCCATATAGCTAAGGCAGTTCTTAGTAATAAAAACAAAACTGGTGGTATCACCATATCAGATTTTAGGCTGTATTACAAGGCCATAGTGGTCAAGACAGCATGGCACTGGCACAAAAATAGAGACATACATACTTGGAATCGTATAGAAAACCTGGAAATGAAACCAACAACTTATAGCTATCTAATCTTCAATAAACCAAACAAGAGCATTCACTGGGGGAAAGACTCCCTATTCAATATATGGTGCTGGGAGAATTGGATATCCATATGTAAAAGACTGAAACTGGATGCACACCTTTCTCCATTCACAAAAATCGATTCAAGATGGATAAAGGACTTAAATTTAAGGCATGAGATGTTAAAAATCCTCAAAGAAAGAATTGGAAAAATACCGCAAGATATTGGCCTGGGGAAAGACTTTATGAGGAAGACTGCCATGGCAATAGCAACAACTGCAACAATAAACAAATGGAACTTAATTAAACTGAAAAACATCTGTACAGCCAAGGAGACAACAAACAAAGCGAATAGACAACCTAACAAATGGGAAAGGATATTTGCGCATTTTGAATCTGACAAAAGTTTAATAACCAGGATCTATACAGAAATTCAATTAATCTACAAGAAAAAAAAAAAAAATCACATACATCATTGGGGAAGAGAGATAAATAGAATCTTCTCTAAAGATGACAGAGGAATAGCCAGTAAACACTTGAAAAAAATGCTCATCATCCCTAAGTATTAGAGAAATGCAAATTAAAACCACCCTGAGATACCATCTAACTCCAGTGAGAATGGCCTATATCAGTAGTTGAAAGTTTCAATCATTTCTCTTATGTCATGTGAGTTTATTGTTGTAGTTAGAAGGTTTTTTCCTATTCTGAGATTATAACACTTTCATCCAAAAATTCCTATAGTAATTTTATAATTTTCTTTTTATCTTTAAGTTTTTTTTGTTTATTTGGAATGTACTCTGGTAAAGGTCAGGCTTGGAGAAAAATTTATTTTAGTCCAAGATTGCTACCAGTTGTCACAATATGATTTGGTTTTATTAATATTTTCACCATCTAAGATGCCATCTTTATCATTTTGTAACTCATATGTTTTGAGATTTATTCCTAGACTTTTAATGCGGTTCCACTGATGTGGTTGTTTATTCATGAGCAGTATCACACTGTTTTAATTATTGAACTTAATAATATCCTTTAACATCTGTAAACACCTCCAGTACTCTTCATTTTCAGAATTTCCTTGATTATTCATGCTTATTTTGGGTTTTCACATGTATTTTATATAATCAGCTTATCTATTTCCAAAATAATTCTCTTAGTTTACTTTTTATATAAAACTTGGATTGCACTAAAGTGTAGATTAATTTAGGAATAATTTATGTACTGATAATATTGTTTCTTCTGATCGAAGTACCTGCTATCTCTCCTTATCCAAAAAAGCAATATGCCTTTCTTATTTGTTCAACCATTCATTTTTAGCTTTCCAAATCATCTCAACATCATCTTGTAACAAATTTTGCACTTGTATTGTTAAATTTATTACTAGATGTGGTAGGCACAATGTCCTTCCACACCAAAGATGTCCAACTCTTGAAGTTCAGACTATATTAGGTGGAGTGGCAATAGGGAGTTAAGGTTGCCAATGGAATTAAAATTGCTAATCAGTTTTGACTTTGAAATGTAGAGATTATCCTAGATGATCTAGGTGGGATCAATGTAATCACAAATCTACTTGAAAGTGGAAAAAAGAGGCAGAGAAGGAAGAATCGGAGTTAGTTGTGCAAAAAGAGCTCAGTCTAAAGTCAGCAGTTATAATGATGAGGAAAAGAGCCAAGAACCAAGGAATTCGGGCAGCTTTCAGAAGCTGTAAAAGGCAAGGAATGCATTTTCCCCTAATGCTTCCAGAAAAACAGTCCAGCTGACCCTTTGATTTCTGCTCAGGGAGCACCATTTTGGACTTCCGACATCCGGAACTGGAAAATAATCAATTTGTGTTGCTTTAAGCCACTAAGTTTGTGGTAATTTTTAT
Organism: Perodicticus potto; assembly: GCA_963574655.1. Lineage (NCBI taxonomy): Eukaryota > Metazoa > Chordata > Mammalia > Primates > Lorisidae > Perodicticus > Perodicticus potto. The sequence continues at coordinate 2,593 of CAUYRH010014671.1, forward strand.
AGCAGCCATAAAAAAATGAATATACAAGACCTTTTATCTTTTATAATGCTTAATGTAAATAAGGTCTTTTATTCCATTATATCATCTGCCTTATGTTTTATGTAAGTGAAAACTATTATTACATATTTGTTTTGTATCCCACCCCTTCGTTAATTCTCCCTTTACTAATGGATTTTTAGTTGATAATCTGAGTTTTCCCAGATTATAAAGGGTGTCCCCAAAGTTTCCATGTAGTCACTATACACAGGGAAAGTGGGAAATTGCAGCTAAATGTACCTTTATTCATAAAATATTCATTATAAAATTTTACAAAGAGGTTACCAACATATAGAGAATATTTTTAAAATATTTTGTAAAATTTTGTAATGAATATTTTATAAATAAAGCTACATTTCACTACAATTTCCCATTTACTCTATGTATGTGGACTTCAGGGGCAACTTTGGGGATACCTATATACATAATCATTCCATCTTCAAATAGGGATGCCTTCACCTTTTCCCCAATATTTATAATTCCATTCTTTTGTCTAAATATGTTGGTTAGTTTCTCCAGACCCAACTCATTCATCTCTTTGCTTTGAGCTACTTATTTTATCTTTTTGAAATTGTATCAATCTATTCTGATTTTATTTTTAAGAGTTTATGTCAAAAAGAGATACTGAATTTTGAAAAGAAAATGCCTTTTAACATTTATGGAAATGATGTGACATTTCTCCTTAGATCTATTCATTTAAGTCATTATTGAACTATCTTTTCATTTCTGAAATAAATACCACTTGGCAGTAGTATATAATTATCTTAATGTGCTGCTGATTCTTGAGGAATTTTGCTTCTATATTCACAATGAGATCAGATTGGCGTTTCCTTTCCTTGTATCACTCTCTTTTATTAATATTATGTTCACTCAATGAATAACTGACTGTGTCTTATAGCAGTTTAAATATCCCTGGAAATCTTGGTTATTGAAGGTTTCAGTAAATTCGCCTGTGACATTTACTGTAGCCTAGTGACATTTGTAAAACATTTCTTAGACATTCTTCTCTTTGTCTTCAATGACGATTGGTCTGTACATACACACTTTTTACTTTAGAAGTTAGCTTTGGTTAATTTTATTTTCCTACCAAAAATAAGTTTATTGATACTTTCTAACATCTTTAGATTGAGGTGGTCAAAATAATATTTCATGAGCTTTTTAATTTTCTATATTTGTCATTATTTTTCACTTCTATATTTTGTGTATGTGTTCTTTAATTTTTTTCTTAATCAAGTTAGTCAATAGTTTACCTGGTGTACTTGCTGTTTCAGTAAACAAGGTTTTTCATCTATTTATTGGATCTACTTTATTACCCTGTCTTCTAAATTTTTAATTTCTGCTCTTTTGTCTTTATTGATACCTTGTTAATAATTCCATTGTCTATTTTATTTATTTTTCTGCATTTCCAGTTGAATCCTGATTTGATTTGTATTATTTTTGTTCACTGATATAATCATTTAAAGATGTGAATTTTTCCATACAATCTGCTAAAGCGCTACTCCATAGTTTATATTCAGTATGTTACCATTTTTTATATTTTTTTCAGGGTCTGCTTGGAAATGTTCTCCAATTTAGGATTATATTTTCTCTGAATACAAAAGTTGAGGGGAACATTTTGGTTATTATTTACACTTTATTTATAGGAAGTAGTAACTTTCTGTATATTTTATCAATTTTCAAACATTTTGTTCTCCATGTGCAATATTTCAATATTTTCTTAAATTAATGCTTTTGAAATTAAAATTTCCCTTGAAGCTTATGCATGGCCTGTTTTTAAAATGTGCAATATATTTCAAAGATTAATTGTGCCATTTAGATCCATATATACTTTTTGTTTACATCTATAAACTGGGAACTATGAATTAAAATTTTTCACTCTGTAATAATTCCTAATCATTTCTCCTTGTATCTCCCGTAATTTTTGTTTTATGTTTTATGCATTGTGATGTTAGGTTTGTTCATTCACAGACATTCATAACTGCTAGGTCTGCTCCAGTATTAATTGCACAGTATAGAATTTCTGTTCTTTGTCTCAATTAATTTCCTAAATATCTGAATGTACACTTGACAAAAAGTGAAGTCACAACTCAACTTCCTTTTGTTTTGTTTTGGGATATTTTACATTTTTCTGGCATATATTTGCCCATACCTTCATGTTTAAAACTGTTTAAAAATATATCTTCTCAGTCAGATCAAACTTTCTACTTTGGAAGTCAATTCTTTTGTGAAAAGCATGGTATAAAATTTTGCTCTAAAAATATTTCTTCATTGATGTGTCTCCTTACTTATAATTATTATTATTATAATTATTGTATCATTATTATAATTATTCTACTTATTGTTATGATTATATCTAGTTTTAATTGTCATTTTAATTTGTGTTATTCTCTTTTATTTCATTGTTTTAAAAACATTTCATTATCTCATATTTGAAGTTTGTATGTTCTGGTGTTTATGCTATAACAGTATATTATCTTGGGCGGTGCCTGTGGCTCAGTGAGTAGGGCACCGGCCCTATATACCGAGGGTGGCAGGTTCAAACCCGGCCCTGGCCAAACTGCAACAAAAAAATTGCTGGGCATTGTGGTGGGTACCTGTGGTCCCAACTACTCGGGAGTCTGAGGCAAGAGAATCACCTAAGCCCAGGAGTTGGAGGTTGCTGTGAGCTGTGTGATGCCACGGCACTCTACTGAGGGAGATAAAGTAAGACTCTGTCTCTAAAAAAGAAAAACAGAAACAATGTTTAATCTTATTTAATATAGTTAATATACCACTTTACCAGACAATATATCTTCATTCCATGCTACAATCAATAGTAAACTTAGTGTTTCCCATTCCCCTTATCTTCTTGCCTTCACTCCCATTTTTAGTCAATATAGTCAGTTTTAAATTCACCATGTTACTTTAGTAGTTAGCATGTATTCTTGCTATTCATCTATTTCTTGATTTGTAAGCTTAAATTACTTCCTTTGATCTCCAGTGAATAGCAATGAGGAAATCAGAAAGCTCCCTCTACATCCTGCCTGGTGTTCTCTTCTTTCCTAAATTTTGTTTTCTCCATTGGCAATGAAGTTGGCATAGAAATTCTATTCTGTCACTCCATCCTCATATTTTTTGTATTATTAGTACATTTAAATTGCAGAAGGGTTTTATAGGGTTCTGCCAATAACATCCTCATTTTCTGTTTCAATAATGATTTCCTTTTGTTTTCCTTTTGTTTAATGGTGACCAAATCATAAGGTGAAATTTCTAGTCTCTTTTACAGCTACCTATATATCCCCAACTAAAGTCATGACGCAGAATTAAAACCACAGTGACATGTAATAACTTCCAGGATATTGCAAGATGTTGCTGTCTCTGGCTTTCCATATTCTTCTGGTAGCATAGATTGTACTCTAAACCACGTAAATGATGACTACATTCTGAGAGTTATTAGAACCTCCGTAACTGAACAGCTTCCCAGAGTATAATCACTGCGTCAGCCCTGGACGACTCACATCTGGATCATTCCATGAAAACAGAGACAGAACTACATAAAGATCCAATCAAGATTGCTAAATTCGTTGTCATTTCATTACGATGACTTAGCCTCTGCTACTACTACTAAAAAAGTCCAATGACCATCATGGATCCTTTTGCTGTAATTTTTCCCATCCACTCTTGATGAACTTGTCTGCAATAAATCTATCAAGAAGAACTCAAGGGACAGATATCCCCTAAGTTTGTGCAACTTCAAAACTGTATGGTTAGCCTCTAAACTCAATTTCCAGTTTCCAGAAAATAGAAATGATAAAGGAACGTTAAACAACACAGAAAGAGGGTGGCGCCTGTGGCTCAAAGGAGTAGGGCACTAGCCCCATGTACCAGAGGTGGCGGGTTCAAACCCAGGCCCAGCCAAAAACTGCAAAATAAAAAAAAAAAAAAAAAACACAGAAAGAAAACAATCACATAATTTCAAGTTTGGGGGAAATATATAAGTCAATGCTTCAAAAAGTGAATGCTATCAAAAAAAGTGTCTTAAAGTTAGGGAGATTTTATTACTAAAAGAGACTAAACAGGCAATAATCACCAATTGTGAAGCATCAACCTAGGTTATATCATGGGACTCTCCCCCACCCACCTAGGCACATGTGCGCACACACAAACCCTTTAAAAGTATTCTTGTGATAACTTAGAAACTTTTAATATAGATTGGATACTAAATGAAAGTATGAACATTTTGTCTGTGTTAGGTATGATAATGTCAAAATATACAGTGAGCATGTGTTGTATGTAAAACACACAAACACATTTATATATAAAGGAAATAGAGAGGGAGTCAGGCAGGGTAGACAAGGGGATATGAAAAGGGGGAGGAAAGAAGCCAGGGAATCAGATAAGATGAGCCTCAGATCACAGAAATATGCCCCGAAGGGTAACAAATGTTGTTCAAGAGGAGGATATTCAATATTATTGAATTATTGAAGTCAAGTGGAGGATATGTATGGATATTTATCAAATTATTCTTTGGGGGAAAAATCATTAAATAAAATTTTAAGTAATAAATAAAACAAAAGTATTTAAACCACAAAAACTATACTACTGCTTTCATACTTGATTGATAGTTGGTTAGATATAAAATCTTTGAGTTCACTCGCTTTCCTGTAGCATTTTGTAGGTATTTTTCTCTGGCCTGCTTGCATAAAAGGTTGCTGTGGAGAAGTGGAAATGGTGTGGTTTATATGTCAATCTGTTTTGTGTTGTCATCTAGTTTCCCAGTAAATTCTTATAGATTACAAGGTGTATAACTTTTCTGCACTGTGTCTTACTGTTAACGTTTCTTGGTTATTTTCTACAGCATGGCATGCTCTTTCTGTTTGTAAATTCATGTTTTTTAATTTCAAATATCATTACTAATTTATATCCTTAAACATTTGTTCTGTGCCATTACTTCTATTTCTACGTAGAGGATTGCGAGTACGCATGTTACTTCCAAATCTTTGAGCTTGTTAATTGGTATAATTGTTGTATGAATGTATTTTTCTACTTAATTTTATTTACTTTTTCCATTGTAGTCTTTGTTTTGAGATTAATCAACTTTTTCAATGACCTCTTTTCAATTTCAGCTTAATTTGCTTAATAATTTTTTTGGGGGGGGTTCCTAGACTTCTTTTCTAAGCTCTCCAAGCTAATAATTTTCTTCTGTCTTGACATATCTTCCCAGAGAGTTTACATTTTTGCTCTGTACCTTTACTTGATAGAAGGGTTAATTTGTTATATTTTTAAAGTTACAGTGAGAAAAATCATCCTCCTTTTCTTTCAATTTTGTCTTTGCTCATATCCTTCGCTGATGCCTTGATGTATCATTTATCACTGAGGAAGGTGAACTTTTCCTGCACCAAATAGTTACCAGGAGTGTATGTCAGAGAGAGAAAAGAATGAAGTTGAAATTCTTTTTATGATCAAGGGTTCTGGGAGTGACATGTCTTCCATGCAGTGGATACAGGGATCAATGAGCCTTTTCTCAATTCTGTGCTGCAACGAGAGAGCAATACTTGCACGTACGGATGGTCCATCCGATTGCTCATTTCATCCCACGTCTGTCATGCCAGGCCTATCACTGCTTCTGTCACTGAATGTGGGGAGCTAGGGTTTATCACCCAGCGCGGTCCTCATCTTTGAGCTGTGGTTTTTGCCTGTTCTTTCCCTGAGTGGCAGCCCTGACAGTCCCCCTGCTGTGTCATTTGTTGCCTTCTTCCTGCTTTCTCCACTGCGTGAGCTCTGCTGAAGAGCCACCCTTCCAGACGTCTCTGCTCTGTCTTCCAGTTTTACCAAAGGCAATTATTTCTATTTTTCATTCATTTTTCTCTTCAGTGCTTTTAAATAACTTACAGATAAGTAAGGGCTGGCATGGTGTCTCACTCACTTAATTCCAGCACTTTGGGAGTCGGAGGAGAGATTGTTGAGACCAGGAGTTAAGGACTAGTTGAGTAACATGATGAGACCTTGTCTTCCCCCCAAATATAAATATTACATGGGTGCGATGGTGCATGCCTGTTGTCCCAGCCACTCGGGAGGGATACCCTGAGCCAGGGAGTTTGAGTTTTGAGATGGGATGATGCCATTGTACTCTAGCCTGGGCAACAAAGAGAAGTTCTGCCCCCCCTAAAAAAGAAGAAAGAAAAAATAAAAGAGAGATACAGATTTTATAGTTAAGTGTTCAAACAAAAAGACCTGTTCATGATTTTTGTTTTGTTTTTTTTATGATTTTTTATTTCGATTTTGTATTTATTTATTTTTAACGTGCCTATGTTAGGTCTTTAGGAAGATTTTTTCAAAATGATTAATAGATGATATATACCTTGAGACTTTATATATTTAAAAATAACTGCTTATAATCCTCGTACATATGCATATATACATACAGGGTGGACATAAATTTCATGTGCAATTCACTATGTTAATGTATTTTAAATTGCACATGAACTTATGTACATGTACATTCTGTATATAAAAAGAGTAGATGTAATTATTAGGAAAAGGTAATTTCTCCTCATTATTCTAAAGAAAGAGCTTCGTTTCCTATTCTTGAACAGTACTATGTGGAAATCTCAGACCAGCCTAAATTTTTCTCCATGTTTCCTTTTGTAGAATGCTTATATTATTTTCTTCTTAAACTTATAGTTTAATAACTTCACCAAGTTATGTCTCTGTTTATTATTCTCTATTAATTCTTAGTATATTTCCAGTAACCCATTTTGATAGATGTGACAGATTGTGTTTTCTGAATTAACCACAACAATATCCCCCATCCTATATGCCTTTCTTAAAAATGTCACTCCCAAAGAGGTCAGGTGTATGTTCCCTCACCTGAAATGCAGGCAGGCTTGTACCTATGGGAGACATAACCTTACGTGACTTTTGAGAGTGTAATATAAAAGTTTGTGTGTGTCTGACTTGTTCTCTTACAAATCAGCAATTAGAAGACGGATGTCCCTGGGAGAGCAGTCCAGTGTCGCGAGGCACTGCTGCTGTGAGGAAACCCAAACTAGCCCACAGTGAGACCACAAGGAGAGGACCTAAGACTTCTGCATGAAAAGAGAGATGCCTGGCCAGCCCTGGCTGCTCCAGGGTCAGCTATCACATGAGAATTCCTGACCCAGAACTACCCAGGAAATTAGGAAGTTATTTTATCAAGTGATTACTTTAAGGCTTTAAGTGATGGGCTGATTTCTTATGCAACAATAAATCAGTGATAAAATGCCCATATCACATCTTTAATTTGAGAATGTTTTCATCGATGTTTCTTTACATTTTATATTTAATCCAACTGTTAGGTTCTCTTTCTGAGAAATCTCAATTATCCATATACTGGTAGAGATTTATTGCCCTTCTCACATGTCTATCATTTTCTCTCTAATCACCTTTGTTCTTATAATTTCTTTGTAGTATGTGTGATCTTATCTATCCCACCTCCTATGTCACTTTCTTAATTTTTAGTGTTCATCATGGTTTACTTTCTTGATTTTTACTGTGCCAACTTTTTGTTTCCTACAATGTGTATTTTAAATATTTTCATAGTTTATCTTTCTCCTCAATTTATTTTTTTTTTAATACAGAGTCTCAGAGTCTCACTTTGTCACTCTCAGTAGTGTACTGTGGCATCATGGCTCACAGGAATCTCAAACTCTTAGGCTCAAGAGATTCTTTTGTCTCAGCCTCCCAAGTAGCTGGGACTACAGGTGGCCACCACAATGCCGGCTATTTTTAGAGATATAGTCTCACTCTTGCTCAGGCTGGTTTTGAACCTGTGAACTCAGGCAATCCATCTGCCCTGGCCTCTCAGAGTGCTAAGATTACAGGCGTGAGCCAAAGTGCCCAGCCCTTTCTCCTCAATTTCTTTCCCTGGGTTTTTTAGTCATTTCCATATTTTAGGTAATCTTTTGTTTCATAGAAATTCCAAGTTCTCTTTAATTTCTTTAAGAATGCAGATGATATTTTCTAAAGTATTCTTATCTCTTCTACATTCTTCTTCTAAAATTTAATCTCCATCACATTTTGAAAGTTAACGCATTCCTTCCTTTGTCTTTGTGTTGTTTTTTGCACATCAGATCTTTTCTATTTATTAAACATCTTTAAATATATACCTATTTTGCAAAGCGCAGAAGAATAATGGTGATAGATTCTCCTTGGCTAGCCTCCCTTTTTAACAAGGTTGGTTCAATATATGTAAATCCATAAATGTAATTCACTGCATAAATAGAAGCAAAAATAAAGACCATAGGATCCTCTCAGTAGATGCAGAAAAAGCATTCAATGAAATTCAGCATCATCTTCTGACTTTAGAAAATAGGTGTACATGGGACATTTCTTAAACTGATAGAGGCCATCTATAACAACCCCACAGCCAAAATCATGTGGAAAGTAATAACACTGAAAACATTTCCACCTATAGCTAGAAACAGTCAAAGCCATCCACTATCATCACTGCTATTCAACATGGTGCTGGAAGCTCTCGCCAATGCAATCAGGCAAGAGAAGCCTAGTGATGGGATTCAAATGCGGGCAGAAGAGATCATACTCTCATTGTTTGTGGATAATATGCTCTTATACTTGGAAAACCCCAGGGACTCAAGTACAAGACTCCTGGAAGTGATCGAGAAATATGGTAACGTCTCGGGACACAAAATCAATGTCCACAAATCAGTAGCCTTCATATATGCTAGCAATAGTCAAGCTGAGAATCAACAATAATAATACCCTTCAGAGTAGCTTCAAAGAAAATGTAATACCTGGAAATACACCTAACAAAGGACATGAAAGATCTTTATAAAGAGACCTTTGAAACCCTGAGAAAAGAAATAGCAGAAACCATTAACAAATGGAAGAATATGTCAGGTTCATGACTGGGAAGAATCAACATTGTTAAAATATCCGCAGTCCCCGAAACAATCTACAGATTTAACCTGAACCCCATCAAAGCCCCTGCAGGGAGAATGGAAACCAAGACCTCATTCCTGGAAAAGGAAAACAGTCTTATAATGCCCCCCAACAAGATCAGTCTCCTGATTTCCCAAGACTGCCCAGACCCTTGAACTCAATGATCATAGATAGAATAAGAACTAACATGCTTACTCAGAGAAACTGCTGATGTTTTACTCCCTTCCTCAGCTTAACCTCTCAACTAAATGAGAAAATAGCCTTCAATAAAAGCTGGGTGGAATAAGCACTCAGTGCCACTCCCTGAAGCCCCATAAGTCAGCAGTGGTCCCCTGTGTCCCAGCCTTTAAATCTCCATTCTTTGTGCCCTGTCTCTTTACCTCTCACCACTTTTAATTTCATTTTCCTCAGTTGATGACCTCCAGTTCCAGAGATCTTAAAGGACCCTGCTCCAGGGCAGGACCCCGGGAAGCACCAATGTCATGCTTTGAAGAACTTGAAAAAATAGTACTTTACTTCATGTGGAACCAGAAAAAAAACTCTAATACCCAATGCATTTTTAAGATATAAAAACAAATCTGGAGGCATCACGTTCCAGACTTCTGGTCATGCTAGATGTCTACAGTGATCAAAATGGCATGGTATTGGCGTAAAAATAGAGACTAAATTTATGAAATGGAATAGAGAACCTAGAGATAAACCCAGCCACATATCTCCATCTGATCTTTGATAAGTCAAACAAAAGAATACACTGGGGAAAAGAATCCCTGTTTAATAAATAGTGCTGTGAGATATGGTTAGAGTAGGCACATGTAGAAGACTAAAACTGGACCTGCACCTCTCACCACTGACAAAAATTGACTTTCACAGGATAAAATCTTTAAATGTAAGACACGAAATGATAAAAGTCCTAGAAGAAAGTGTGAGAAAACTCTTGACAATATCCCCCTGTGAAAAGAATTTATGAGGAAGACTCCCTTGACAATTGCGGCAACAACAAAAATAAATAAATGGGACATGATTATGCTAAAAAGCTTCTGCATGGATACGGGTATAACAACTAAAGCAAACAGACAGCCTTTGGAATAGGGAGAAGATATTTGTATGCTATAAATCTGACAAAGAGCTGACAGCTAAAAGCTATAGAGAACTCAATTAATCAACAAGAAAAGAACAAACTGTCCCATTTAAAAGTGGGCAAGACACTTGAACAGAAGTTTCTCTGAAGAAGACAGATTAATGGCTAACAAACACATGAAAAAATGCTCATAGTCTCCAATCATCAGAGAAATGCAAACCAAAATTACTCTTGATATCACCTAGCCCCAGTGACAATAGTTCACATCACAGAAATCCCAAAGCTATAGATGTTGGCGTGGGTGCAGAGAGAAGGGAACACTTCTGGACTGCTGGTAAGATTACAAACTAATACAGCCTGTATGGAATGAAACATGGTGAATCCTTAAAGAGCTAAAAGTAGACCTTCCATTTGATCCTGAAATCCCATTACTAGGTATCTACCCAGAAGAAAAAAAAAAACATTTTATCACAAAGAAATTTGCACTAGACTGTTTATTGCAGCTCAATTCATAATTGTTAAGACGTGGAAGCAACCCAATTTCCCATCAACCCATGAACCAATTAATAAACTGTGTTATATGTAAACCACAGAATACCATTCCACCATAAAAAAGATGGAGACTTTATCTTTTGTATTTACCTGGATGGAGTTGAAGCACATTCTTCTTTGTAAAGTATCACAAGATTGGAAAAGCAAATATGCAATGTACTCAATACTAACATGAAACCAATAGAAAAACAACTACATGCTCACACAAGAGAAAAATACAAGGGGAGAGGGAGGAGGGAAGGGTGAAAACAGAGGAGGGGGTAGGATTGGTAAACTCCAATGTGACCAATGTAAGGACACACAGCACACCCTCTGATTGAAAGGCTCAACTACAACTTGAATTTGGCCTTAGAAACAAAAACAATGTAACCTAATCATTTGTACCCCCATACTAATCTAAACTTAAAAGAAAAGAAACAAACAAACAAAAAAAAAAACAACCAACACCCTCTACTTAGAACCATACTCCTACATCTCCCACTGGAGAACTAAATACTATTATTTTGTTGTCTAGGTTTTTGTTTCTTTGGTTCACTCTTTAGCTGCTTATGACTGTTGGAAGCACAAAACCAGTAGAAGTGCTCAATGCGTAGGGGCAGAAAGCAACCCACATACCAACTTTTGTTTCTAAGTTGCAAATCTGCTATGTCCTTTGCACAGAGGGTGTAGTCAATTCCATGGGTAAGCTAATACCCTTTAATCTTTGAATACTTATTTATCAGTTCCTCCTTACATTTTTTTTTTCTTGGATGTCCTACCGTTCTTTAACCTATGCCTGTCCACTTTTTGCTTTCTTTATATATTTTTTGGCACCTGGCTGCTTCTTCTTAAGAAGCCCTATGCAGAGTTAAGAGAGGATGAATGTTCACAATATTTCTTGCAGTCCCAATTCCATTCTCTCCTAGGTAATGAAATAGGCCTTAGGCAGAGTGGCTTTCACGGTATTTCACTCTTGGCCACCATGTGCTCAACCCTTGTTTTTTCAAGGGAAGATAACATGTCCAGATTATATGCAGCTCTGTCCTCTACCTTGTCAAAAATATTATATTCACCACTTTGGAGCAACTGTTGAATGTCATAGTATTCTTCATTTTGTTCAAAATTTCCTTGTGTCTGGTGGATATGATCCATAGTTTCATTAGACGGTATTTTTCCTGTTTTTCATATGAATTTCAGGGAAGAGAGCTCTGCTGGTGTTTAGGAACTCTTTCACTGTCCCCAAAAAACCCCAATCAGCTTTTTGCAGCATAACAGATTTGTGAGTATTCCTTTCTCCTAAATATCGCAGATGCTGCCAAGAAGCTCTCAGGCTTCCAGAAATTTTATTAAGAATCTCGGCTATTACAGCAAGGAATTTTTCTCTCTGCTAACAAGATCAAGTCTATAACTAGAAGCAAACTAAACATGTGCATTTCATGCTAACTTGCTACTCTGTCGATAAATGTGAAATACCCCTCTGTAGCCAAATGCACAAGTCGACGGACTTGTATAGCCACAATTCTTTAAGTGGCTTTTTTCAAGAGGAGAGAATAAATCTTTTCTGATTGATGTATGTCAACCATCATGAGCTACAGGGACATGTACGATGGTAAGAAAGTTGGTGACTATTGGGTCCCACAGACAAAGGCATCTGCCGCAGAATCTATTGCAATAGACATTGTGTTCACCCTTCTGAGCTGTGGCTCTCTCTGGCCTTAAGATTCGGCAGCAAGACAAGTTGTCAAAGATAAGACAGGATGTGAGAGAGACTCTGCTACAGGGTACCTCAGGTAAGGTTTTAATAGCCATCTGTGCTTGAATAAGAATCCTCCTCATGCCTAATTTTTTCTTACAGTACAATGAATTAATATTTTCATAATTCTTAAATGACACTTCCATCTGGGAGAAATAATAATTTAGTGCATTAATTGATGCCATTTTGCATAGAACAATTTTATAGGAAGCACTTAGTTCCAATTTTGCAGATACATAAGCATAATGTAACTGTTCTTATTTCACCAGGTAAAGAGGTGCATGGCTGTATACACATGACAGGAAGAAGAAAATGGCCTTGGATTCTATACAAGCAACAGAGAGCATGTAAACAATTATTTTGTAACAAGTGCTGATATTTTCAGTTAGTGCTACTGAAATAAAATACATGCCACTGCATTGAACTAATGAAATAATCAGTGCTGGGTACATAGATGATGGGTACAGTGAGACGTCTTAGGAAGGCATGAGAGGGGTGTTAAATTATATGATGAACAGATTGAAGGAGTAGGCCTTTCTGTTTTTCATTTTCCTTCTTTCCACAAATGTTCTCATATGTTTTTCTATAAAGCACAATAACATTCTTTACAATATAATATTGAGTATTTATATCTCTTCTCGAAACCAATTTTTCTTATACATTGCTCAGTCTTGACACTGAGTGATATCTCAGTGGTGTCCTAAGGTTTATAAGTCACAAATATTTATTGAACACTCAGTGTGCATGTCAAGAACCATGCCATTCATTTTGAGGTAGTTCAGAGAAAGCAAGATATCCAGCTATAGGCCTTCATCTAAAGAGAAGAGCAAGAAGAGAAAGATGAAATAGATTACAGTAAAGGACCTGATTCATGGGAATTTCCAAAGGGCCAATCTGTGTTTCTCTGCTAGCGCTCTTGCCCTCTCTTTCTCTCTCTCTCCTCCTTATCTCTCTCTCCCTGCCTCAGAGGGGGTTCGTCTATTCACAAAGACATTTTAGTTTATGCAATATACATACGGAAAGTGAATGTATTCAATGTGCCATTTACTGGGATAGAATCCAATAAATCAAAAAATAAGATTTATTCTCTGCCCTCAAAGAGCTTTTAGTACAACGGTAAAGGCGATCACACAAATGAATTCATACAGTCATGACAAAGTCAGTGCATTATCAGGCTAGGAGCACAGAATAAGGGCAGAGAATCGAGGCTGCAGGTGAGTGAGGAGGACTCCTGGAGGAGTTGATGTCTGTTCAGATTTGTAAAGGGTAAGAAAAAGTCAACATGAATAGAGAGAAGAATATATGTATCCTTAGAAGATAGGACATTACGAGCAGAGGTGTGAAAAGTAGGAATTGCACAAGTGTTCAGTGTTGCTGAAGCCAAGAGTGAAGGTACCACCATAACAGAGGGGAATCCATCATGGAGAGATTTAATTTCATGTTAAGAGAATGAGATTACATCCCCTGGACATGGAAGTCACTCAAGAATTTTAAACAACAAAAAACAACAGGGTCAGGTTTTCATTTTAAATCTGATGGTTCAGTGACAGACTAGAAGGGCACAAGGTTGAAGTTACAAAATGTGGTTAATAGACTGCTTCAGTGGTCAGGTTGCAAGATGATAAGGATGTCACCTAAGCTAGCTTTTGTAGGTGGAGAGAAGGTGAACGCATTTAGAAAGCACACTTGGCGAGGCCCTGTCATTACTTGGAGCTGGCCTAAGGGAAAGGGCAGAGTGAAGGAAAACCCAAAGCATCTGATGTAGTCGACAAAAGAGGCCCAACAATGTCTATTGCTGTCAAGGTCCTAGTTCTGTTCCCTGGATGAGGGCAGCTATCTCTCTTGGTGAGTAGTCTAGAGGTGGGAAGATTTGCATGACTGTCATCCGTCCATATTTCCAAATCCTGAGACACATTTTATTAATGTGGAATTTGATAACATGCAATTGGAAATACCTGGCCCAAAGTTCCTTGACTTATGTCACATGCCCTGGAGAAGTGTGGCCAGCTGTCTTCTACTATGTACAAGCTTTGGAAACTGTGCTTGTATTTCTTAAGAGCGACTTATAGGCAAGAAGGTAGCTGGAATGGCAGCAACAACAGAGTTCTCTTGCACGCTTTCTATGGCAGGGTGTTTTTTTACTTCTTAAAATTTCAATATCTTGGGGCAGTGCCTGTGGCTCAAAGGAGTAAGGCGCCAGCCCCATATGCCGGAGGTGGCGGGTTCAAACCCAGCCCTAGCCAAAAACTGCAATAAATAAATTAATTATTAATTAATTAATTAAATAAAATTTCAATATCTTACAGGAGTACAAATGTTCCTTGTTACATGGATCTCTTTTGTAATGCTTTAGTCAGGGCTGTGACCATGTCCATCACCCGCGTGGTGTTCATTGCACCCATTAGGTAGGCTTTTGCCCATACGCTCCTCCCCTCTCTTCCCTGCTTGATTTCCACTGAGTTTCCTTTCTTCTGTGCACATGTGTGCTCATAAGTTTGTTCCAATTTAATAACAAGTGCATGTGATATTTGTTTCTTCCATCCTTTAGATACTTCACTTAGGAGAATGGTCTCCAGTTCCATTTATTACAAAAGGCATGGATTCATCCTTTTTATGGCTCAGTAGTATTCCATGATACACTTACACCACATTTTCTTAATCCACTCAAATAAAATGAGAAACCAATATCCTTTATGAATATAGATGTAAAAAGTCTCAATAAATACTAGCAAACCAATTTCAATAGCACATGGAAAAACAAGTCACCAAGATGTTCCTTCTTATGTCTCGGCTATATTCATTCATTCCACATCAAAAAACAAACTGGAGAGAAAAAGAGACCCTGAATCTGTTACCTAGAGAGCAAAATGCAACTCCTGAAGCCAAATCCCCCGTCCTATATGGTACAGGGCTCACTAGCACCCTAAGGAGTGAAAGATAATAATACATTTCATATGCATGAAGTATAGGAAATTTGTCTCCATTTTTGTAACTTGCCCCAAAGTTTCATTTCTTCGACTGCATGGGAGATAAGAGATTGCAATTTTCTCTTTAAATTTTTAGCCAGGTATAGAAGTACAACATCTACTTCCATATGCTCTGTGTTATCCAAAATAGTGCTGCTTTGTTAACACACCATTCATATTATTAATGAAAACATCAATATTTAATGCCTAAAATGTGCATGCAAATTTTAAAATGATGAATTAAGGAATAGTTATTCCAATATAAAATGTAGGCAACCTTTAGAAAATATCATTAACAAAGTACCGACTAACAGTCTGAGACAAATGCCATAAAACATGTTGAATACAGAGAGATGACTCAAATTTGGTCAAGTAATTAGACCTAAATCTATAAAGCTGTAAGAAAGAGTTACCTGAACATGCAGAGGAACTAGAAAAACTCATCTAGGAAAATTAAAAGTTTTTCAAGGTATATTCTCAAAGCCACTACATAATTGAGAGTATCTAATTCAAATACAGCAAAAGGGAAAACGAGACTAGCAATGCATAACCAAAACAAAAACAACAGTAAATGTTAAAGCAGCAAAGCCACAGCCAAGGAAATAGTTTCTGTTATAGACTCTCAGACAGAATTTTAAGTGGAAAATTACTGCGCTATTTTACAAATTAAGTAAACATGGCTACTTGTGTGGCACTAAAACTCATCACATGCACAGCATGCTTCTCGTTTGTATCATGGTGATTACTCAACTATCGTAAACAAGTGTGCCAGGAAGAGTATGTCAGGAGTGATGTACTCATTTTATGCAGCTAACCAAGAAAACATGTTGCTAATGAAAATAACTTTGCAAAGATACAAATTCATTTCCCCACTGCTCTGTTCATTCAGAGTCACCATGAAACATGCAGCCATTCTTTATAAGTTCAATTCCTCACCTTTTAAGAATTTTGTCAAAGATGGTACCAGTAGGTAGGGCGCTGGCCCCATATAACTAGGGTTGCAGGTTCGAACCCAGCTCTGGCCAAATTGCAACAAAAAAAATAGCCAGGCGTTGTGGCAGGTGCCTGTAGTCCCAGCTACTTGGGAGGCTGAAGCAAGAGATTAAGTGCTGGAGGTTGCTTGCTGTGAGCTGTGATGCCAGGCACTCTACCAGGGGTGGCAAAGTGAGACTCTGTCTATTAAAAAAAAAAAAGAATTTTGTCAATACAGAAAGAGCAAGTATAATGGCTCATGCCTGTAATCCCAACACTTGGGGAAGGCGAGCTGGGAGTATCTCATGAGCCTAGGAGTTCAAGATCAACCTGGGAAGCATAGTGAAACCTCCACTCTACAAAAAACTTAATAACCTTTGTGGCTGCCATTGATCTTATAATAGAAACTTAATCTCAAATTTATCTTACAATAAATGTACTCATTCATTATTACTCTTCTAAGTTATCTGTTACAGAGAAAATATGGAAGTGGAACAAGGCTTTATATGTGCCAATTATAATACTCCTCCCTTTATTTTGGAGTCTAGGCTTAGCCTCTCCCATGCTGTCCCTGGTAGGGGCAGGTAGGAAATAGAGTTAGAAGGAAAAGAAAGGCAGACAATTGCTGGGACAAATAAGAGAGGACAATTGCTCAGACAGAGGACGTAGACTGTTCTTTGCTAAGACATGGACAGGGTAGGGAAGATAAACTATTCTGGGCTACCACAAAAGATGAACTAGCCAAGATTGTAGCTGCACAGTCTTTAAATTCAGGCACTGCTCACCTGCTAATGCCCCCCCAGAGGGACTGACCAGTAAGAACTTCCTAGTCAGCATTCCATTATTAATCAATGCCCTGTCAATATCTTGGAGACTTTCCAAAGAAGTTAGTTAAAAAGACTATGGAGTCGACTTCACCAAGACCCAAGGTGAACCAATTACTGGATAGATGAGGAAAAAAAAAGTTTCCAGAAGACAGTCAGCTCTTCCCAGAGTATATACACATTAGAAATAGGAGGAACAAAGCTAAGAATTAGGGAATAAATACAAGGTAAAGAATTAATAAGAGGGTCATTCCTCCTTCATGAGGAAGAGACCCACACTCTCCCAGGTGTGCTCTATCTGCCTATAAACTTCTCTCTTCTAACAAAATAAAAGTTTATGCCTGGCAGTGCTGTGTAACTTCTCTTTTCACGCCGGCTCCTCTGCTGCCACTTGACTTCTTAATTTCCTCTTTCTGTGCCAGCCAAGGTAAAGTGCTTTCAGATTCTGGGGGCTGCTTGCTAGTGGCACCCAGAGAAAGCCCGAACCAGGGCTGGGGTCTACATAGCCCCCCAACATGGCCAATTTGGGTTCATGGAGGTAACACGAGGCCACTGAGCAGCATTTGCCGGACAAAAGGCCTGCTGAGAACACTCCTAGCAGCCAAAATTGCAACTGACAGGGAAAAATATAGGTAGCATAGAAAAGGCTACTCAAGAATAAGTATTTTTAAACATAAGGGTAGTTTAAGGACATCTACAAAGTTGAAGCCTCAAAGTCGAACTTAGATCCCTTCCCTGATTAAAAACCTCCAATGCTTAGACTACAGTAATGACTATACAGTATTTTATTTGTCAAAGCCCTGTCTGATTTGCCATCCTCTCACCTGGATGACACTCTCCAGCCACACTGACTTTCTTTCCTGTGTTCTAACATGCAAGTTTATTCCTGCTGCTTAGAATTCTTTTTCTCCAAGAGTTTTATTTTTTTCATTTTACTTACTATTACTTAGCCTGTTTACTTATTTATCTGTTTCATTGTCAAGTTTTTCCCCCTAGAAATTAAACTCAGTCTTATCAGAGGCTGTGGCAGATTGTGTAATAATGGCAGGATCACTCTCTTCATTTATACACATTCTTTATTGTGTGACCTTTCGGCAGCTCCCATAAAGAAGTACATTCCCTTTCTCCACCTGTTGAATCCAAGCTGGTCCTGAACCTATCAAATGCAAAGGGAATGAAGTTATTCATGTCCTGACTGTAAACTTCAAGAGGCCTTGCATAATCCGTGTTCTTTCTCGGAGTCCCTGCTTAGCTGCCCAGTGAAGGAGACCTCAGGGGGCACAGCCGGTTTATCTGACGTTCACCAATGAAGAACACAGACATTTGAAAATGCTCAATCAACATCAGCAAAGCTGCCTGTCTCCTCTGCACACAGCTGGCCACAAATGCCTGAGGGATTTCAGGCAAGATCAGCCAAGTCTGACCCAGTTCAGCAAAAATGCTCAACTGACCTATGAACTTGCACTTGTAATCTATTAGTAGTTAATAGCACTGAATGTGCAACTTCACCTTGTAACCTTCTAACATCAATAAGGCTGTGGGCCACAACAGGCCTACACTAACCCCTGGGGCCGTCAAGGAGTCTTACAAAGCCCCAGTCGTCCCTGTTGCTTTAGAATCTATTTATATTTCATCGCTTTGGGCATAGATTTTTCTACCCAGTCTATTACAATGATTATTTGCTTTGATTGCTTACCTGATTCCTGCTTCTTCGTTCCAAGATGCTGAGTTTTGTTTTCTTTATATTTGTATGTATAGTCTTGAAAATCTTCTTTGCTCATACTCCTAAGGCCATTTTTAATTTTCAGAAACCCAGATGTGTGCTTTATACACATTGGTTCAGAATTTGCAAAGACAAGTTTTATTGCTTAACAGGATCTAATTAATACCTTATGGAACCTACCTATATTTTTCCAAGGAAATTGTAAATCCATAGCTTCAACTTCTATTACCTGGTAAGCTGAGTTTCTCTATTCTTTTCTGAATATGTTTCTTATTTTATAGACTATCACCAGAATAGGGGTGATTAAAATTATTACCTTATGTGAATCCCTTAAATGTAGTAAGGGGGCTTTTTAAGGGGAAAAAAGACTTCCTAGGCAAAAAGTCTCCAGTGAACATAACGTCTTCATAGCTTTGCTTTGTAAAGACTAGTGTCATTTTTAAGTACTCATTTATTGATGTCTTGTTTTAAGAAGTGATAACCAGATTTATTCCTAGATTTACATCTTTTAAAATGTCTAGAGTTCACAGGGCATTGCCAATTGCATTTTTCAAAAGATGGCACAATGATATCCCCAACCTGCTTATTATTTTTATAGCACAAGCTTGCTGCTCTGTCATCAAAAGATGGAGGTTCTACCTCCTCCCCTTTAGCTCAGAGGGAACTTTGTGACCATCTTGACCAACAGAATGCATCAAAAGTGAAAATACGTGTCTTCCCAAGACATACCATAAAATAAAACTTAAGAATATTAAAATGACACAAACCCCATGTATCAACTAAGGAAAGGGCAAAAGTTAAAAAACATCAGACGGTTGTCATCTTCACCCTTAGGACTCCACTGGGGGACCCAATCCATAGTCTCTGACTCAGGGAATCTGGGGAGAGGTCTGAAGAACTGCTTTCCTAACAAGTTTGCAGGTGATGCTGACCTGGCTGGTTCAGGGACCACGCTTTGAGAAACACTAACAAAAGGAAATACACACTGGCTCCACAAAAGGGAATGGTTAGCAAAAAGCTAAACAACTGAAAAACAAAAAAGTATTCAATTCTATTTTTTTTTTATACACATGAAGACATTTCTTAGGGATTGTTTTTTTCTGTAAAGAAGGCTTGTTCTCAACTGTATTTTTTTTAACAAGTGAACAGTTTATTAAGAATTCAACAAAGGTACAAGCAAGACACTCAAGATAGGTAGAATAGTACTACTCACACAAAAACTTAAATTTCACCTCAAAATATCACAAGACAAAAGAGAAAGCAATTTCACTGTTATAAGATA
>CAUYRH010014676.1:0-11557 GCA_963574655.1 Perodicticus potto
AATCACCTAAGCCCAGGAGTTGGAGGTTGCTGTGAGCAGTGTGATGCCATGGCACTCTGCCGAGGGTGATAAAGTGAGACTCTGTCTCTACAAAAAAACAAAAAAAAAAAACAATAAGTAATGAAAAGTAATCATGAAATCAAAGAATACAATTATTAAATGGTGCACGATTCAGAAATTGATGGGGATTTGTAGCTACGACTGAGATACCTAGACTTCCCTTTACTCAAATTTATTTAGATTAGTTGAAAGCACATTGTTGGGGGTTAAACAAGAGTATCCGCCAAATTATTCAGCTCATTATTATTATATTAAAGACATAAAGTCTACTGGATTAGACAATTCCTAGTCAGAGGTAGTCAAGTCTCACTTGAATACTTAAATATTGGCTTAAGAACCTCTGCGTCTAGCTGGATCATATTTATGTACCACAATTTTCTTTCAATTGAATTTTGCTTTAGATTTTTGAATGTTCTCTTTTTATCTTTTATAGCAATGTATCTTGACTAAGATTTCATTTTTAAGAAAACATACTTTTTTTGTTGATCCAGATAAACATTTCACCCTATTATAACAGTTCAATTGCCTCATCTTGATTGTCAAGTCATGAGCTCAAAAGCATGATTTAGAACATAATTAATTTGACATTAAAATTCTTTAATGTAAAAATGATTAACTTGAATTTGCAAAGAATTTAAACTTTCCTATGTAAGATACTCAGAAAATGTTAATCTAGTTCCATTTGTTCTCAAGACTCATGACGACACATGTCGACCATTCTCGCCATAAGAGAACCAGGGTACAAGAGCTGTGGAAAATTATGAAACTCCTGTTTAGGAGTCCATGTGATATTTAGTTGGTCAAAAAATCATTTTATCCAAAAAGAAATAGAAAATCAAACTGACAATTTAACTTACCCCCTCTAAATATGCTTTGAAATTCATGGAAAATGCAGTACAATCATTTTTGGTTGGTTTGCTTAGCTGACTTAACAGTTGCCAAAAATTACAGCAGGGTAACATGACTTTTATATTATGCTGTTAAAATTGAGTCCATGCCTAAAGCAATACTGTCAGTGAAGCATGCGCAGGTCTGAATAGAGCCTCTCATTAACAATATCTTGATATTGTGGCCAAAAGTAAGACTTCTCTTGAAATACTAACTGAATTCTCTTTGTCATCAGCCATCTATAATACATAAC
Source organism: Perodicticus potto (assembly GCA_963574655.1). Lineage (NCBI taxonomy): Eukaryota > Metazoa > Chordata > Mammalia > Primates > Lorisidae > Perodicticus > Perodicticus potto. The sequence goes on from CAUYRH010014676.1 coordinate 1,202, forward strand.
CCTTTGGTGGTTTGTTATCATGCAGAAAGCAAGTCTGCAAAATGTCACTATCACCAAACAGTAATGATGATCTACAATTTTTAAAACTAAAGCAGTATAATGAGCTCATTGTTAAATCCTGACTACACGCTAAGGTGTAAATATCCTGCAGGCAAAATTATCCAATAAATAAAATTCCATTATTAAGTAATATTAGGAACATGAACCCTTATGATGTCATCACCTCTCTGTCCTGTTTGATATTTACTTGGCATTTGTAGATTACAGTAGTAGAAGCTTCTTAAAAACTCAAAGTATTTTTGAACATTTCTATGGAGTTTTAAAGTGGAGTATATTTTGAATGAGTTGGGAGCTATATTTGTTCCTTTCTTTTTTTTCTTTGATTTCTAGAGATTTCTCCAAGGTTTTAGGGGAGGGAGAAGAATCAGGGAGGAGAAGAGAGTGACAGAGACATCCCAGAATGGCTAAAACGGACTGGCTGAAGAATCAGACACGTTTGGTGACTGAGGTAGACATGCCAAAATTATAGAGGAAAATACTTAGAAAAACTTTTATTGAAGTGAATTATGGTACACGGTAGTTCAGATATAGCAGAGAAGTTAATGTCTGAGAAGTTCCTCTAAAACAGGGTTCTCAACCTTCCTAATGCCGCGGCCCTTTAGTACAGTTCCTGTGGGTCGCAACCCACAGGTTGAGAACCTCAGCTCTGAAACAAGGGTACTTGGCAGTCACAGTGCTGTGTATAGCAGCTTGTCCATAAAAACAGTGACTACAGGAAGAGAAAGACTCCATAGGTACTGTCATCTATAATTTTCCAATGAGAAATGCAGAGAAAACACACAAGTCCCACTGAAATGATGACATTGTTCACATTCACATAATGGCTATGTGTGTTATTATCACACAATCCATGTCTGTTTGCTGACAGTGATCCTTATTGATTAAATTTAAATTTGCGTTTCACACAAGCTATATAAAATTGTATTTGTGAAGCTAGTGTAAATGTTATCTAGGTCAGGGGATTTTAGAATTACATATAAAGATTCTTACCTTAAGTAAGAATGTTTAATTGAAATAGTATTATTTAAATTCTTAGTGCTAATGGTTTTAGAGGAACCATTCTCAGGCATTTATAATGACATTAGATTACTATACAAAAGTTATTTATTGAAACAAATCTTCCATTGAAAATACATGCATTTGAAGAACATTCCTTGAAGCCCCGTGTTTTTAAAGCAGGCTTCTAAAAATGAAATATTAGAAAGTCTATATAGGCTGGGTGCAGTAGGTCATGCATGTAACCCCTGCACTTTGGAAGGTTGGGATGGGAGGATCACTGGAGGCCAGGAGTTTGAGACCAGCCTGGGCAGCAAAGTGAGACCCTTTTTCTACAAAAAATAGAAACCTTAGCAGAGTGTCCTTACACATGCTTATAGTCCCAGCTACTTGGGAGACTAAGACAGAAGGATCACTTGATCCCAGGAATTCAAGGCTGCAGTAATCTATGATTGTGCCATGGCACTCCAGTCCAGATGACAGAATAAAACTCTGTCTCTTTAAAAAAAGAAATCTATATATATATATTCATGGTATGCTTCATTTAATCATGACTGATCACTTGAAGTACAAATAAAAAATAAAATTGTCTTAAAGTTGTGTAAGATTATTTTCAGAGTAGATAAATAAAATGTCATACACACACACCATGGAGTACTACTCAGCAATTAAAAAGGATGAAATAACACCATATGCATTGACTAGGATGGAACTGAAGACCATCGTCCCAAGTGAAGTAGCTCATGAATGGAAAAACAAACACCATGTGGTCTCACTGATAAGTGGGAGCTAACAGGTGTTACACATGGGTACAAACAGTAGGAAAGCAACAGAACGAAGAGAAACCAAGAAGGAGGAGGATTGGGGGAGTGAGATAAAAACGTACCTATTGGACACAATGACCACTATTCTGACGACACGCACACCAAAAACCCTGGCTTAAGCATTCCACAAGGTATCCATGAAACAAAAACAATTGCATTCCCTTAATTAATTTGTTGAAAAAAATTAGAAAGATCAGTTTCAGGTATGAATAATGAAAAATTCAGATACCATAACTTTACCAGTTTAGTCCCCCCTCTGGATTTTCATAATCTCAGGGCGAGCAAGACACCCTACAACATCCTTTCAGTCCTACAATGCTGGCAGAGGGGCTCTAAAAACCCTCAGAGGTTCTGACTGCTTACTGTTCTCTGTAATTTCCAGGATGCAGCCCTCACAACCATAGTTAAAGGTGGGCCATCACATCCATGTTTGAACCACAGCTTGGAAAAATGGAAATAAAAGGACAAAAGATGTGTACCAGCTGTTTCCAAGGGGTGCCCCCGAAAACTGCATACATCACCTCCACTTGTACGTCAACCCCCCCACCTCTGTGCCCCAGCTAGAGCCCGGGCACCAGGACTCACCTAGTGGCGAGGAAGGAGGAAAATACAGATTTGGGTTTTGAAAACCATATGCCCTGATAAATGTTTATTTCTATAAAGGAGGCAGGAAATACTAAAAGACAACTAGATTAGAATGACTTTCCTACATTTCCGAGTGTTTTGTCTTTTTGGTAAGACCATCATTTCCTCACTCTAAAGTGCAGTCTCATGCAGAAATAGGAGCACCAGATTGCTGAGCTAGACAAAGAAGTAGCACAAGAAAAGTGGGGGGGGGGAGATAAAATTAGCCTGACATCCTGTTTTACAACAAAACAGCTCAATTGGCAGTTTTTGGCCGCCCCCCTGGGGGAGGGGGGCAGTTGGACTAGAGCCAATACTGAATTACCTTTCATCTATGAAAAACTTGGCTCTCACTCAAGACACAGACTGGGTAGCTTTTAACGAGTTTTGAAACCACACTCTGCTATTCTGCCTGCAAGGATCTTCTCTCCCACTGGCAAATACCATCCTTCAGGAGAGCAGCATTCAGGTGAGCATGAGAAGAGGACTTCCAAGAGCAGGAGTTCAGAGAACCGAAGCTTCGGATGCCATTGGTAGATGCATTGCTAAGGTTAAGGCCTAATAAGCAGACAACTTCTGCTGAACAATTAAATCAGCTATTTTTAAATTGAGCGACATATACCGAGAGCCAGAGTCCGTAACCTTCGGGATAAGTATCAAAATCATTCACCAGCTTCTCTTGCTTCCTGACATGTGGCTTCCACTACTGATTTTCAATGCAATTTTAAAACACTAGGGAAAACTTCCCTTCTTCGAAGTGATAAAAAATTTCCAAAAATTCAGCCTTGAGTCTGTTAATATTTATTCTCAATTTGTAGTGCTATTTATTAAATCTCGGTAATGACTTCTGTATGACATTCACATTCAGGAATGAATAGCATTAATACGTAGGTTTAATGACAGTGAGGTTGAGGCGAGGTGGCACTGTCTACCTATAAGACCTTACTTCCCTTCTCCATCTTCTGCAAGGAAACAAGGGCTGGTGTGACTGTTTTACTCATTACTTTCCCACTGTGAGTATGAGACTAGCAAGGGAAACTGAAATTCAAATCTTAAAATATTAATCTCCACTTGCTAAGCATATCCAAAGAAAGCTCGATAAGAACAGAAAGCTCCATGGAACAGGTGAGGGCCATCTAGCAATACAGGATCTGAGAAAAGTTCCACAGGGGAAGGATTTAGAAAAGAGAATGAGTTCTAACTGTGAGTAAGCAAATTAAATATTTTCTTGAATGACTGAAAACCATACCAATGACTGTCTCCAACACAGGCAAACTGGAGCAGTTTTGCCTACTCTAAAACAAATTATACATAGAAATGTAAAAAAAACAATCAAACAAGAAAAATATAGAAATTATACTCAAAATTACTGAAATCAAGTATATACTTTCGCCTGCACTGATAAAACAATTAGCATTGAGAAGGCTGGAGTTTGCTAAAAAAAAATGGTAAAACTTCCTGCTTGCTGATATTTTTCTTCACCCCAGAGGAAACATTTATTTTCTTTTAAAATCATACATGCGATTTGTAATCTTAGAAATCTACCTAAATATGTAATAAGAATTCAAAATACTCCAGCATAAATCCTGATAGGCCTTAGTCTTTCCCATTTGTTTCCTTCCTTCCCACTGACAATCACTTACCTACCAAACATATGTCATTTCCCTCTTTTTCTACAAGCTTCAAAAGGTATATAAAGACTAAAATATCACATTTATTTTAATTCTTGCTTAACAAGATTTTATGTATAAAATTATTAGCCATGTTTTTATAAATCGATACCTTTTGTCTCTTTATAAGATCAATGGCAGTGCTTGTTACACTATCTTGAGCCAATCTTGAAGTTATATACTTTGCCACTATTTCACTATTTCTATGAGCAACTAATATGAGCTACTGAATAATGTTTTTCAGAGACCTGAGTTTTTAATAGTGGTGATGGCATGAAAACATAACACCAGGTTAATAAGGCTGTGGGCTTTTTTCCCGGGGCAATTTTAAATGAGAACATTTATTTTTATTCTCCCTGGTGGGTCCAGAATGACTTCCTTTGGCATTGTAACTTTTAATTCCCTCTTATCCTGACAGGGGGTTGACAGTGGCTACTTACCTCCCAAATAAACCCCATTTGACTACAAACTAATGAGGTGGGAAAGGCTTACTCAACACTATTCAGTCAAATAGGATCAACTTAACAACTCCAGATGAGCCAAAGCATAGATAGGGAAGAAAAATATACATTGGGGAACCACCAAGCAAAAATAATTTCTAATTAGCTCAACTTCTTTGAAATAACAAAGGCGATCAAATTCCCTTTGTGAAATAAAAAATATAAAGCAAAAAATATATAATTTCTCTATGAAAGATGGGCACTTGCAAATAATGCCTTCAACTTTCACTTTCATTACTTATTCATTTCATTTTTAAATTGATGATGATAAAAAATGCATGCCTACTTTGAAGGATTGCTGTGAGAATCAAGTAAGATCAAATGTTAAAGTTATTCATGAAAGTTAAAGTACTATGCAAATACTAAATTAATGTTATTATGCTGAGAATATGACAGTAGAAGCTTCTCTTGACCCACACAATGAACATATTAAGCAACCGTTTTATCTTCAAATGATTTGGTTGCAAAGGGCTCCATTTGGATGCTTTCCTGAGTTTCTTCTTCCTCACTTTTGGATGATCATCTATGCCCTTGTGATATCCATCATGATTAGCCAGAAATATTCCCACTTGACTATCCCATTATGTTTGCTTTCTGTGTTTTTTTTCTGTTTGCATTTAGGTTCCCAGGCCATATAAAGCTTCTTAAAATCAAGAAACATTGATCCCTGGACATTGATCCCAAGAAACATTGATCAATACTGGACTACACAGTAGGCACGAAATCAATTCTCATTCTGTCAATAAAAGATACCACATAACAGATTTATTTAATCATACATGATTATTCCAAAATCCAAACAGTGCAGCCAAAATATATCTAAGCTAGAAATGACCAGCTCTTCGTTCAGCCTCAATGCCCTATTTTCTTTCTATTCATGCAGTCTCAATTCCAGCAAAATAGAATGCATGTTGTTTGAGAGCAGTAATGTGCTTCCCCTTTCAAAAGCACACAAACTTAGTATTATAAGTGGCTCTTAATAATAGAAGGGCAATTTTAAAACCACATCATATTATAATGCCTTTCCCATAACTAAAACTCTCCCTTTAATAATGTCCCAGAACTTTAGGCAACAGAGAAACCAGACAGAGAGACAGAAGACATAAATTTCTTTTCTTGCTAATTCTGTTCTTTTTTTTTTTTTTGAGCAGAGTCTTGCTCTGTTGCCCAGGCTAGGCCTCAGCCTAGTTCAAAGCAACCTCAAACTCTTGAGCCCAAGCAATCTTCTTGTCTCAGCTTCCCAAGTAGCTGTAACCATAGGAACCTGCCATAACACCCTGATAATTTTTTCTATTTTTAGTAGAGATGAGGGTCTCACTCTTGCTCAGTCTGATCTTCAACTCCTGAGCTCAAGAGATCCTCGTGCCTCAGCCTCCCAGAGTTCAAGGATTACAGACATGAGCCACCACACCTGGTATCTCTACTCTTATTTTTCCACATAATTTTATTGGCCATTTATATTATGCATTGTCTCTAGATACTTTTTCAGAAACTTACTTTTTCAGAAATTTAATGAGGCCTTGGCCACTATAACCACAGTGACCTTTACTTCATTTAATTCCCATCACCATCTTCAATAACACGTATATTTTATAAGAATATATATGATGCATATTTATGGAATGGAATGTATAACAGATATTGTTAATAGCCTGATTCCCCACCGGGATTTTATTTATTGAAGAACAGTGGATTCTAGGGCTTGGACATGTAGTATTTCTCATCACAAAAGATATACTCAGCAAACATTTGTTAGTAAAACCTATGGTGGTGACAATATGTTTATTTTTTACTTATTTTTAATGCATCAGTCATTTAATTATGTTCTTGGTAAGAAATTTAGAATACCACATTGTGAGGATAAACTCCATTTGCCAGGGCAAATCCAGTTCACAGGTCACCCTGGAGCAGAGGAATAGCTTTCAGCCTTGGACTTCTGATCAGCCTTGCATCGGTCTGCAATCTAGCCTTTCTTTCTCTGTGTCCGATATTCCACCTCCCTGGTGTCTGGGCTCCTACAGCTTCTTCTTGAAGTAAGCATCACTGAGATGATTTTGAATTTTACATTGCCGATATCAATTTTCCTGGGGTGGCAATGACAAATTTCTGGTGTCCTCCACAAAGAAGAACTCGATTGAGGGCCAGCGGGCCAGTCACAGGTAGTAAGCCACTACCCAGCTGCTTCAGCAAACCACCCTCTTGCCACCATCCTCATCACCACCAATGGATCATAACCATAGCAAGAAACTTCGCCACATTTTTCTTCTCAATTCTGAATTTGCAGTCTATGTACTTCCTCTTCGACACAGTCTTTCTGGAATACAAATCAAATGGGTAATATGGGCCAATTTCCTGGGCAAGGTTTAGTGCAGTGAAACATCTCGGCCTTTTGAACCTTGAGTTTGCCCTTGTTAACCTTGCCACTGGCTTCAGATTCTTGGCTTCTTGGCTTCATATTTCTTCTCCTTGGTATCTGATTTCTCAGCTTTTTAACCTGCCATCTTACGAGATCAAAAAGAGCAGTACAATAATGTCTAAAAACAAAAAGAAAGGTACAAATGTAACCAAAACAAAAATTAAAAACTAAATTCAGTTCAGTCCATCCATCTTCTACATAAATTTGAAATAAATGTAAAAAGGGCACGTGTAAATTTTGGCCCTCTTGCAAATCCTGTCACTAATTCTCTTTCCCTTTAACTTCTTTTTCTTAAGCCACATAATATCATTCTATCTTCAGTTCTTTCAGAGTACAGAATCTTGACCTTTCTACCCAGAACTAAGTGAAAAATGAAATTGTCTGTTAATTACATCGAATTTTATTTCATTTTTGGAGCAGACTCAATCATTAGCTGCCATAATCATTCTCCTATTCTTTTCCTGTTGATATTTTGGTATCTGAGAAGCAAATACTGTTTCCTCGTTTTGTTCCCTTTGTTACCTATACAGCCACAAACATAACAGATTAGAAAGTAGTTGATTCAATCAAATAGTACTCAAGTAAAGAAAACTTTTTATGTGTGTGTGATTATTTAATGTTCATTTAACATTATCATACTGAGTGCTAAACTGAATCTTCGTAGGCCTTTCCTATTCCCAGCAAGTGTGGTCTAATTAAGAGGACAACCTGGGTGGGGATTAAAACAGCATCAAATCAATCAGCAGCTGTCTTTAAAGGCATTTAAAGGTAACTTTGTGCCTAGACAAGGGACAAGGCTTTATGGCCTGGAAATCATTTAATTCTTCTTTCCCTTCTGTACATAGCTGTAAAGTAATAGACCTCAGTCATGTTTTAATATACTTAAAGATTTTCACTATTACATGTTGATTTCTTTAGTTTATTCATTGCCTTTCCTGGCATCTCCTATTAGGGAAAACAAACTAAGGTATAATCTTATCTCTTCATTTTTTTCTTAAAGAAGGTCAAAGTAATGGAAGTAAATTCACCCTTTCACTGTCACACTGGCAATCTGCACCCCACGCTAGGTCAGAGAGTAAAACATCTAACTGCCCACTCCCAAAACAAAGATGAAAACCCAGCTAACAAAAGTATGAATATTGAAGTGCTTTGAACTACTCAGAATCTACATGGACTCAATTTCTTTCAGGGCTCAAACTGAATTATGAGAGAGTTGCTTAACTGGACCTTCTGTTAGGATTGCCTCTGTCCCCTTAAGTTGTATGTTATTGTAAGCTCTGGGTTTCATCAGAAACCAACATCAAAAATAGCACATCAGAACCAATATCTGCCTCCACAGAGAAACTTTAGATGACTTATCTAAGTTTGTTTCATACAAAGTCCCATGAAAGCAAAACAAAACAAAACGAAGCACATTATTTTAGAATAGTACTGGGACAGATTTTGCTTCCCTTAAGAAATAATCCACATTTTGTTCAAAGACACAGTACTGTGCAAGCAATCATTTTTTTCTTATTGCTTTAAAACTTGGATAACCAAAGCCAATATCTCAAAGCAGCAATAACACCTGTATGAAATCCCTGAATAATATACATTCCATTTTTTTCCTGTCATGTAGACAATCTATTCTAGAAGCTCTCTATATACCATATTTTATTTACTGCATGTATTTTCAATCACCTCAATATCTGCAGAATGAAGCAAACTATACATTTTTTAAAAAACAAATGAAATAGAAGTATTTGTTGATTAATGGGAATTGCATGGCCGGTTATTTTGTTTTCAGCATGTAAACAAATCAGGAAACAGAAAAGTGGAGAATGCACTTGGCAAATACAGCAAGCAGCTTCCAATCCAAGATGGCCACCAAAGCTTCCCTTCAGTTCCTGGCCTTCCTGGCCTTGTGTAATCTTCTCCACTTGAGTCTGGGTGGGCCCTGTTACTATTTTCTGCACAATAGCTATGGTAAATATTAGAGGATATCATGCCTGTGATTAGGTTACGTATGATAGAGATTTCTGACTTGGTAGTTAACTCTCTTACTAGTTTGATGAGGCAAGCTTCCATGTGAAGAGACCCACATTGCAAGGTGCTGAAGGTAGAGTCTCCTGCCAACACCCATCAAGAACTCAGGCCTTCCACCCTCACAATCCATGAGAAACTAAATCCTACCAACAACCATGAAGATAAGTTTGCAAATGAATTTGTCCCCCATCAAGCCTTCAGATAAGACTTCAACACTGGTCAACACCTGATCGAAGCAATGGAGAGTCTCAAACAGAGGACTCAGCTAAACCAGGCTCAGATTCCTAACCCCAGAAACTACGAGATAATACATTCAGGTTGCTTTTAACCAATGAGGGATCATTTGATAATTTAGTATGCACCAACAGGTAACTAATACAGAGCAACTATCATACATACTGTATATTTTAGTTATTTTATCATTTTTACCCATGACTCATCTTGCTGTGTGGTTATGTTAGCCTACTAGGAAATATACTCAGCTATAAATCAAGAGGAAAACTTACTTGTCTCTGTATTTCTATCAATCCAGTATTATTAATTATTATTTTATCCATGTCTTTAAGCAAATATTCCATTTATAGGGCTATGTCTTATAGTGGATTGCAATTTTTTAAATCATGATTTTCTTTTTTTTTATTGCTAAATACATGTATTTTATTATTCTTCATTACATTATTCCCCCACCCCACCCCTCAGTGATAAGACACAATTGATTTACAGAAAAGAATACAGAAAACACTGAAGCTCCTGGTAGAGGGAGAGAATTCAAGTGGGGAGAGAGAAGCTCTCTCTGTTCCTCTCCCGGTCTTTACCCATCTCCTCCTTTAGGCCTTTAGCCTCAGGGTATATATAAGTGTATGGGTTCCTTGGCCAGGAAAGGAATGAATACAGTCCCTTCCACTGGGGGCAAGGTGAATGAGTGTATCAATGAATGGATACAGTCCATTCATGGAATTGAGGCCTAGGAAATTCACAAGAAATTGACATAGGCATAGGAAATAGGGGTTCCACATTTAGTCCTAAGTGCAAAGTGAAGGAGACACCAAGGCACAGGTGTCTCCTCAGCAGTTGTCCAGCCTTTTTGGCTATTGGAACCTCTGGTGGGCATTGGAGGTCCCTCTCCTTGCCTGTCATCCAGCCCACTGGCTCTTCAGCTGGCTGCCGCAGCACCAACACCACCACGGAGGAGGCGGCAGGTCCGCTGGCTCCGCTGAGCTGGCTAGGGTGCCAGATGTCCT
>CAUYRH010014681.1:0-85516 GCA_963574655.1 Perodicticus potto
CCCGAGTAGCTGGGACTACAGGCGCCCACCACAACGCCCGGCTATTTTTTTGTTTTGAGTTTGGCCGAGGCCGGGTTTGAACCCACCACCTTCGGTATATGGGGCTGGCGCCCTACTCGCTGAGCCACAGGTGCCGCCCAAGTGCTGTAAATCTTTAAAAAGTGTTTTTACATGAATTATTTTCATTAATTTGTTAATCCTAACACTGTCCAATAAATGCTATTATTTTCATTTAGGTTACTAAGTGTGGGATATCTGATTTCTTTAAGTACTAAGTTTATAGTCAAAATCTCTGACATTTCACTTTGACACCTCTTGTTTTATTTTTAATATGAAGGTACATCCCCGTTCTTTCAAATGCATATTTTGGCTTCTGATTATCTTTTCGTATTTTTTAGAACAATTTTTGTGAAACCTTAGATAAAGTAATAACTGTGTTTTATTTTTGAATATGGGTTCTGTTGTGGAACCAGTGCAGCACAGGCTGCTCAAAAAATCAGTGAAGTGTCTGGGAAGGATGTGGCTAATGAACACATAGCACATTGTTGATGGTTCGAGAAGTTTTTTTCTGGTGATTTTAATCTTGAAAATGAGTTGTGTGGGAGACCTGATACCAAGGTACCTAATGATGAGCTGAAAGTCGTAGCAGAAGTGAATCCATCTCAACCCTTGTGGGAATTAGCAGCAAGGTTTCACGTTGCTATTCCAACAATATTGGACCTCTGGAAACAAATTGGCGAGGCTTCCATGTGAATTAAACAATCCTCAGAAGAAAAATCTTCTCAAACCTTGTCTTTTCTTTGCTGTCCCGACGTAAAGGTGAACCACTTCTACAAGGGTTCATTACATGAGATGAAAAATGGATTCTTTCTGCCAACCAGAAGTATTTCAGCAAAATGGTTGGATGAAGATGAAGTGTCGAAACATTGTCCCAAAGCAAATATTCACTAAGGAAGGCTAATGGTGTTGGTCTGGTGGTCCAGGCTGGTATTACCCTCTACATGAAACCTGGTCATTTGATTACAGCATATCCTTACTGCAAAAAATTGGATGAAATAATGGGGATGCTTGAGATTAAGCAGCTGAGATGGGTCAGTAGCATCAGGCCATCCTCTTGGACAATGCTCAACCACATATGTCTCACAAATGACAATGCTCCAACTACAGAGGCTGGACTTGAAGTCAGATCTTGCGTCAACTAACTGTGACTTCTTCAAGGCTTTGGACCACATCTTACAGGGAAAAATAGTTAATTCTCAACAAGCTGTGGAAAATGCTTGTCACAATTTCATCATTCCTCATTCTCCAGGCTTCTTCACTGCTGGCCGATCTAAGTTGCCAATAAGACAGCAAAACTACACTGATAGTTTAGGCACGTATATTGATTAATTGTTTTTCTCCTTTATTGAGATGTAATGAACTATTATTTTGGTTTAAAATTGCACAATTCAAATTTAATGACCGTACATATGTATATGTGTGTGTGTGTGTGTGTGTATATTTATTTAGAGACAGAGTCTCACTTTATCATCCTCGGTAGCGTGCTGTGGCATCACAGCTCACAGCAACCTCCAGCTCTTGGGCTTAGGCGATTCTCTTTGCTCAGCCTCCCAAGTAGCTAGGACCACAGGTGCCCGTCATAACACCCGGCTACTTTTTCTTGCAGTTTGGCCAGGGCTGGGTTTGAACCTGCCACTTTCGGTATATGGAGCTGGCGCCCCACTCACTGAGCCACAGGCTCCGCCCATATTCTTTTTATTTTTTATTTTTTTATTAAATCATAACTCTGTACAATAATGCATTTATGGGGTACAACGTGCTGGGTTTATATACAATTTGAAATACTTACAACATACTGGTTAACATAGCGTTCACCACACTTTCTTAATTACTATGTAAAGACATTTATAATCTACATTATTTTAACAATAATTTTTTTTTTGAAGTTTTTGACCGGGGCGGGGTTTGAACCCACCACCTCTGGTATATGAGGCTGGCAGCCTACTCCTTTGATCCACAGGTGCTGCCCTGAACAATAATTTTTAATTCAACTTGTTAATACGTTGTTTAGGATATTGCATTCTCATTTATAAGTGAAATATTTGTGTAATTTCCCTTTATGATAATATATTTTTTCCAATTTTATTATAAGGTATATCCAGATGAAGTAGAATGATTTTGAAGTATTTCTTCTTTTTCTGTTGTCTATAAGATTTGGCATGATTTGTTTTTAGAAATTATCTTCTATTTTTATTTAGAAAAGTAAATATTCTCTATTTTTTGAGACTTTGGAAAAAGACAAAAAAAAGAAGTTAACTGATGACTCCATACTGAACCTCAGAGTCAAAGCAATCTATGATAGACATACTTTTATCTGATAATGTGAATGTTACTTTTTTTGCATTATTATTGTTATTGCTCAAGATTTCATTGCAGCAATCATCTGATTTCATTTCTGAATGTATTTATCTTTGTTCGTTCTTTACAAGGCTTTTGCTTCTAGTCCTTATCTTAAACATTGTAATTATTATTAATTTTTTTTTTTTTGCAGTTTTTGGCCGGGGCTGGGTTTGAACCCACCACCTCCGGCATATGGGGCCGGCGCCCTACTCCTTTGAGCACTGCCCTATTATTAAATTTTAAGCCTCTTTAATTTTGTGAAGGCAAAAAATGGAAAGCAAATAAACACATGTATATGTATAGAGAAAACTAAAGAAAAAAGACATTTATACTCTACACTTAGTAGATTTGACATGTACCCTTATAAATGCACCATAGGTGTGGTCTGACCAATGATGCTTCCTCCACCCGTCCTTCCCGCTCCCCTCCCTGCCCCCCCCTCTTTCCCCTTCATCTTGGGCTGTAGTTGGGTTATAGCTTTCATATGGAAGTGTGGGTGATTATATATTGGCTTCATAGTAGAGCTGAATACATTGGATACTTTTTCTTTTATTCTTGGGATACTTTAAGAAGAATATGTGCCAGCTCCATCCATGTAAACATAAAAAAGAGGTAAAGTCTCCATCTGTTTTAAGGCTGCCTAATATTCCACGGTGTACATGTACCAAAGAAGGTTGGAGATCACTTAGGGATCTAAAAATGACCTTATGTATTAATGAAATTATCACTGAAAGTTTAGTAAGTTATTAACAAAAGAGTTGGTATTGAAATCTGTGTGTTCTGATTCCTGATTCTGGGCTTTTCAAATTTGGAAAGGAAACTACCCCTTTCTTTTCTTTTTTTCTTTTTCTTCTTTTTTTTTTTTTTTTTTTTTTTTTTTTTTTTCAGTTTTTGGCCCAAGCCAGGCTTGAACCCGCCACCCCCGGTTTATGGGGCCAGTGCCCTACTCCTTGAGCCACAGGCACCACCCAAAATTGCCCTCTTTCTATAAGAGGTCAGTGATACAAAATAATGGGAACTATGGTAGTTGATGAGAGCAGTGCTTCCTGCAGCCTTAATAGTTACATCAAGTAACCGTCATAGTCACGAGTCGTTTTTCCCCCTTTCCTTCCTTTCCTTCTAATTTCTTTCTGTTTTCTCTCCTAGTGAGCATATCATTTAGACACACACTCAGTTGCAAGTAATAGATTCACCATAGTGAAGTAGGGATTTATTTTTTCCTTAAAATAAGATTGCATAAATCTTATCAGCAATTTGCACAGAAGGATCACTGTGCTGCTCCCCTTCTGCCACCATCATTAGTATTTGCTTTTCCTTCCCATTATTTCCAAGAGTATCACTGTCTTTCCAGCCACTTTGTCCCTCTGTACCAGGGTCCGGCCCCTGGGGCAGGGTCTGTTAAGACCTGTGGATCTGGCGGCAACTGAATGAAGAAATATAAAGTTAGAAACGAGGAGAAGAAAGACAAGACACACACAATAAAATTGTTAAAGGTAACATTTCCTTTCTATGCTGGGAGAGATTCCCTTTCCAAGGATTTTCTGTGTATCTTATTGGCCTGAATTATGCTACACAGATTCCCCCAGGAACAAACTAGATGGGAGTGTAAATAGTTTTGTTTTTGGCTTTGATGAGTAGGAAGACAAAGTTGGGGTCATCTCCTGTCTCTCTGACTGGAGACCCAGCCTCACATCCTTCCAGGTTCCCCCAGGCTGGTTTGCTTCTCTTCTGCTTTTTCAGCATTTTCTTTGCTCTGTGGAATGATTCTAATTTATTTTAACACTCTTCGTGGGATGGCTCCCCAGCTCCTCTCCAACCTCTAGAGCCCTTTTCAATGATTTCTTCTGAATCCCTGTCTCTACATACCCAAGAGGGTATATACCTACGTATTCCCAAGGGGACATCTGAGCCCTGTCATCTTCTCTGTGTGTCCTTCCTTTGAATTTTATAGGTGAAACTGGAGAGACCTGGAGAGGCAAAGTTACACAGCAATTTCCTCATCCAAAGCTGCACTTCCCGCCTCCCAAGGCTCAGGCCTGGAACGTTCAAAGCATTACATAATAATAAGTCTTTGTGTTTATAAATGTCAACAATAAAGAGCTAAATAAAACCACTGATCTTTCAAGTGTCTATTGAAGAAAAATAAAACTGCTTGAAATCCATCATGTAAAGGTCTCACAATGCTAGACATTACTAGTATGATAGGAAACATCCTCTGCTTATGCAAATCAGCAGGTGTTTTAGTGAGAGCTTGCTATCTGCTGGGCACTGCAGAGGCCAGGGAGACAGCATTGAACAAGAAAGAAGGAGCCTTTGCCCTCATGGAGTTTATGTACCAGATATATTTAATGTATGCATAGTTTTTCACAAGGTAATCAAGTATCTATTAAGGGTTCACTCTGCCTAAGGGACACTTCTGAATGTGCTGTTTATGACAAGAAAGACAAGGTTCTTGCTTTCACTCAGCAGTGAAGCCAAACATTATTCTGTTTCTACAGATATACAGCGAAGAACTCCGATGCAGTCATTCTCCTACTAATGCAGTGGAGGAAACAAACCTACACTTAGTTGACAGCAATTTTTTAATCTGTAAATTGAAGTAATACATATGCCTGTTTTAACTTACAATGCATACCTCTTGATGAGGTGTACAATTTACAAATGTATCTAGAATTAAGTGTAAATGTATTGGACTGAATTTTAACAACTTTGACTCCGTCTCCCTTTATTCCTTTGTTTTATTGAATTTAACTTGAATGAAATCTTTTATTTGTCTAAGTCTATTTCTGTCTGGTAAGGAACTTGAAATTGATCATGCCTTGACTTTGTGGGCCATCAGAGAACCATGACATTCCAGTGTATTGATTTTGTGTTGTTAAAGGGTGACAGATCTAGTGTTAAAGTGCCGAGGGAGAACTGGGTTTCAGATTGTACACTATAAGCAGTCTTGGCTTTTGCTGAGACATGACTGGCTTTTTAAAGTAATGGAAGGAATTGTAGGTCTTAGGTAATTTTTACGGAAGAGATTAATTTCAGCCAAAATTGTGTAATCATGAATATAAGGGAAAATTTCTACATGTGTGATAAATATATATACTGAACATCTAAATATAAGTATACAAATTGGAGTGTGAACGTGTGCATGTGTGTACGTATCTAGAAAAGATACTCTACGCTGAGAATATTGAGTAATGTTTCAAGACTGAAACTTTCCAAGGCATATTTATTCTCACATTTGGAAATCGCTTGGTAATAACAAGTTTGTTGCCTTTCATAGCTCTTATTCTTGCAGTCATTATTTAAAAATTTTGTTCCTGTTGTGCTTTCTCTCATTCAGGTATTATAGGACATGACCCCACAATTCAGAAAGGCCAGAGGTCTACAAGTGTAATATGTGGCAACGTTTTTGTCACCCTCTGGGGTATAGGATGTTGACAAGTACATCATAATAGCTTCTATGGACACGAACGAAGGAAAAGTAACCATGGCCATCCTTCATTGTCCCATTTTCCTGTGAATTTTTTCTTTTAAATTTAATGACCCTTACTGAGTGCATTGAAAATAACATTTTGATTATATGATTATTGTGCAGAAAACTCTGCTGAGCTAAGTCCAAGAGTATCTTTGGAAACTAATCAAAGGTGCACCAAATTCATTGACTAAAACCAATCCATCATAGTCATTTTCTAATTTATTTCCACATGTTCTTCCAAGTTGCTATTCTCCAATAAGATTCTGACCTGTAAAGAAGAGTAGAATGTGTTCTATAATGCATGATTGTTCTGTTTTCTAACAACGTAAGTATTTTGCTTAAGCAGATTTGCTAGGAAGTGACAGCTTTGAAAAATTGGACACAGGAGCTGCTGGAAGCATTTCAGTTCCAGGCAATCTAAATAGTGCAGAAGGGGAAAATGAAATATCACTGTGTTTTAAAGATGACAGTTTTGTCAAAGATTTCCTTTCATTCTTTGGCTTTAAAACAAATGGAGCAAATCACGTGTATCTGTTCAAAATATGTCTGTGCCCTCGCTGAGAAAGGCTCATTGCTAGGAGTGTGTTTTTTCAGAGAAGGCCATGAGAGAATTATTGTCAAAAAAATGTACTGTGAGTTGGGAAGGCTATCAATTTCTTGTCTTAATTGTTAATTTGGCACATTTTGAGGTTATGGGATTTCACAAGAACATAGTGGTGTCCTTAAGAAGAGAGAAAAACCTAGAGCCTTAACACCATCTGGGTATATTATTGTCTACACTTATCACTTGTTCTTCAGAAATGTAGATTTTTTTATTTATTTATGGGTGTGTGTGTGGGACGGAGTTTTTTTTAATTATAGAACTTAACGTTAACTAGATGCTACACTTTTTATTAAAAATTTGAATAAATGGTCCCTAGCCAAATAAAAATGTTGTGTTGAGGTATATTAGAAAAGGTATAGCAAATTTGAAAAAAAAAAAAAGCTAATTTTAAGAAAAACTTTATGACTAATTGGAGAGGAAATAGAGTATGGTTTAGTTAAGAGTGCACACACACTAGAGTGAGACTTTCTATAACTAAAATTCAAATCCCGCCTTTTTTTTTTTTTTTTGACCTGTGATTTGGAACCAGTTAATTTCTCAGTTCCTAAGTCTCTGCTTTGTTAAATGTGGGTGGTGATAGTATTTACCTGTTAGTGACTTTGTGGGTTAGCCTGAGACCTGGTAAACACTCAACAGGATGTTAGTGATTATCTCTAATCGAACTCTTTTTTTAAATTATATCATAGCTGTGTACATTGATGCTTTAGGGTACACAGCTATAATTTAATAAAATTAATAAATATAATATCAGGCATAAAGAAAAAGGAAAAAGAAAGCTCTTAACATTGCATAAGCTAAGACTAGCAGCAGAATTTTTTTTAATTAATTCAGAGGATGGATTACGAGCTCAAAAGAAGTTCAAAACGTTCTGAAATGTATACTCTTTCAGAACAGTAGTAAATAAATGGTTATCACATTATTTTTAACAAAGGAAGTACTCCATTCCAGCTTCACAGGTTATTCCCAGTTTCTGTTACATTACTGTTAGAGATAGCAGTGTCATGTAATTGCTTGTATATTGTAATTATAATTTGTTCCCACACACCTTTAGCAAGAGTGGTCAATGTCTGTGCTGTTACTTTTTGAAATATCTTCCATTTTAATATGTTACGTTTATTAATTCTTTGTCCACTGACATGCTTACTTAGTCAAAACTATCTGGATAATAATCTAAATTTTTCCCATGAGAAAAGACTGACTTCATATGCTGCATATTGAAAAAAATCTTGTATGATCTGTTTAAACATTTTACTTCATTTTAGTGCCTATTAGCTTTTCATATTAATAGGATTGTCATTTTTATGTATAGTAGGATTCTTGGTAGAGTTTGGCTCTGAGCCATAATATTATCTATCCTCTTAACTCTTTGAAAACATGGACTTATTTTCATTGCATTAGTGCAGGCTTCATCTTATTTCTTGTCCAAGATGACAAAGGTCATTTAATTAGATGACACATTTGCTTTTCTTCCCTATAGTCTTCTGATATCTTATACTAAGTATTACTAAAAAAGTGAAAAGTTCTGCTTCCATTAACAAAAAGTGAGCAAAGAACAAAAAGCCAATTATTTGCAGGGACATAAAATCCTTATGATAATTTGGTAGACTTTAATTAAACTAATACATCACACTGCACTTATAAGACAAAAGAGCAAAAGAGAAGCAAATAATCTTCATTTTTTTTTTTTTAGAGAAACACCATATTGCTTTGTGATTAAGCACTTTAAGAAGTGTGACCTATTTTAAAGTGTGAAATTTGCAGTTCTTTTCATATAATAGGAATGTTAAAAAAAATTCTATGTAATACTGATTGGAAATACTCCCCCCAAAATTAAAATAAAACTGTAACAAAACTTGACCTGAAGTACTTCTTATTAATTTTTTATGATTTTTCAGACTCTTTAAAAATAAAAAGAGATTTTGCAAATTTATCCCACACATAAACATTTTTATTATAAAGAATATCGTTTTGATATTTAACATATTTTGATGTGTTTTCTTTGCCATTTGTTCTTTTTGATCAACCAACTGACATTATTAGTATGAAGTTCACTATAAATTAAAAAGATGCATCTGTAACTTACGTATCTTCTCCGCATTTCACTACTGGGATGCACTGGAATTAGAGACACTTGGGCTTTACTGAAAAACTATCATCCTCAAATCTTTAGTGTCTTTGAGATGGAAATAAAACACTGAACTGGGGTTGAAAACAATGAGTTTTAGTCCTTGTCTGCTGTGCTATTTTAGTCATGTCCTGTTACCTCTCTGGGTCCCCCCAGTAAAATGAATAATTCTGTAGTTAATGATTCCACGTGGCTCTCTTATCTCTGAAATATATTTCTACCATGGTTATTAATGTAATGTCTTTCTGGGTACTAAAATCAATATTTAAAAATGTCATATCAATTCTTCAATTAATACCTTAGTGTTTATGAAAGTTTTTTTGAAAACATTTCTATAAATTTCTAATAATCTGAAAGCATAGATTTTGGAAGCTGTTAAACCACAAATCATAGTAAAGGAGCATGGTATTCAACTTAGAAATTCATCTATTATTAACCAAAAGGACCATACCATCGCTGGGCCAATTCTTACGTTTTCAATGTATCTTTCCTAAGCAGGAATCTCTCTGGGTTTGCTAATTTTATCATATCTCACATTTATATTTTCAACGCTCCATTCAGTCTCTGGACAATTCCTTTATCTGTTTGTTAGTGCTTCAAACCCTTAGTGGATTTATCCATCACTTGGAAACACTTTGTGCCTTCTGCTCCCCCCCGTGGGTGTTCAAGGCTCTCCCAGCGCCATTAAATTATTCAGTCCCATAATTGCAATTTCAGTACATTGAACGACTATTCGTTTCATGGTTTCGTTGACATCTAGTCTTTTTCTCAGGTAGACTGTTGATTTAGCACATACTACGGTCGGTATTATGGTCTGAAGAGGATCATGATGACAGTTTAAGTTTGGATCACTCCACATTTTTATTGTGAGTTTTAAGGAGGGAAATGCATTCAGGCTCAACTTTGGCCAGATATGATTGGAACGGTAAAGCTATGATCCATTCTGATATTTTCCTTCCACAGTGTACAATAGTCTATTTGGATGGCACTCCATCCTTCCCTGATTTTTCTTAATCATATCTGGCCAAAGTTGAGCGTGAATGCATTTCCCTTCTTAAAACTCATAATAAAAATGTGGAGTGATCCAAACTTAAAACCTTTCTAGGAGGTTTCTTTGAAAAAGTTATTGAAAATTTAAAAAGATAAAATCATAGGCTAAGACATGCATGACTTACTGTTGAAGCATTGGATGTTCTAGAGCAGCAATCTTCAAATATTTAATTCCATTAGTTTTTTTTCAACAAACACTTGTTTTTGGTGCCTAGTCACCTTGAACAACTATTGACTTCATTTGTTTGGGTCTTTCTAATTGAGGATGCTTAGGACGGTTTCCTTACGTCTGTTCTCATTATACTCACTTCTATTGTTAACGTAAGTTTGCATGAAGTAAAGAAAATGGGGAAATGGCAGAATTGAATGGAATTCAGGAAATCTTCGGTTTAGGCAGAGAAAACAAATCCTTTCACTGCCTTCTGACTTCCCGTGTATCTTCTTCACAAATTTGTCTCTTCCTAGAATGTAATTTCCCCTCCTTTCTGTAGATTTCAAGGTTATTCATCTTTTCAGACCAGCTGTAAGTTTAATTATATATGTTTGTATATCACTTCAAAGATAAATAGCCAGCTACAGAATGAAGATTGAGCCTCGTGTTACCAGGCGTCGCACGTGATTGGACGCATATCACCTTTGGCATTCTTTCTAGCACTGAGATTCTATGATTCCAACAGGCAGTCAGTCAATAAATATTGATTGCTTGGCTATTCAACCCAAGGAATTCTTTTGTTAGTCCCCAAATCATTCATACTCTGAAGTCCAAGGTGAAGTACCTCTGATGAGGAACTGGTATAATATATTCCATCTTCTTTTCTTAAGCAGATAATGTGGTAGTTGACTCACAATCGAAAAGGCACATTTCTTTAAGAGTGTGGTTCACACAGTCCTAATAGCTGCTTTTATGTGTGGACTCTTACACATGCAAATGGGTGTAGACTTCCCTGTTTCTGATTGGATAGAATCAATCTTTCAATTCGTTCTTTTTCTTTTCTTTTTGGCAATTTAGATAACTTTCAGGTATGTTAAAGTTGCTTTTTTGTAAACATCTAAAAATGATAGAATCTTCTTGTATTTGTGAATTTAAATGATCATGTTAGAGTATGATAAATACATAAGCTTCTAGACTGAGCTTCTTAACATATCCATTTATAATAGTTAAGGAAATATGCATAAGTTTGATTATTTTTCTCTAAACTGCACCCCAGATGAAGACATTTACAATTATAACATAGCTGTTGATTTTTAAAAGATTTAAAATCAGATTTAAAAAAAGAATTATGAAAAAAACATAATGTAGACGAAAAATATTTAATTAGCAGCCAAAAGTCTTTGTTTGGGGCCTTAATTCTACCACTTATTGATGTGATATAAAAAGATTAAACTCTGAATTTCAATTCCCTCTGGTATAAAATGAGCAAAATTATGGTTCCTACTTCACAAGGACTTTATGACATTAAATAAGTAATTATAGTTAAATGCAATCTTATAATAAATATTGTAAGGAGGGAGTGATTTATTTTCTTCGCTCATTACTAGGTTCATGGCTGAGGCACTTACAACAAAAGATAAGTTAATATCATAAAAGCATGGAAATTTATTTAATATACAGTATAAGTCTTCTGTAACACAAGACCCTTTAGAAGGACATGAAGACCCAAACAAATAGATACGAGAACTTGTGTAGTTGTATGCCTGGGTTTGTCAAAGCAGTGAATAGTTGTAGAGATGGATGAGGGACACTCCATAGGAATTGATACTTATATATTGAGGGAAACTTAGCAAGGGCTGTTTGTGCATTTTTCTGTGTGTCCCTGTGTCTTGGAGATTTAGGTATTTCTTTCCTTTAGCTCTAGGAAGGGTACCTCTCGCCTGAGGGTCCTACGATCTGCTTCAGGGGAGGAAGACAAGGGTAAACGAGCGTTCCCCATTCTGCCATTTTCTCAAATGCAAAAATGTTATATTTTGGAGCCTCGTGTGCTGAGCCCATCAACATCTATACAAGCATTGTAGTAATTAATAATTCATCTGAATTTTATTTTTAATATAATATTTATGTAAATTAGAAGGAAGTAAAAGACCAAAAAACCATCTGGAATTACTACTCTTATAGTCCTACACTCACTCAAATCCCATGCTTCCTGGAAGTCCTGTTTTCCATTTCAGTTTTCTAATAGTTTGAAAATAACACACTTTTCAATGTTGACAGATAATTAGCCCTGCCCTGGTTTAGTTTTCATGTTACGCATTTAGCCTTTAAAATACTTGTATCACTTCTTGTTGCTAGACTGTGGAAACTGACCCCCATTTGACCTTCTATGTCATGGAATATAATTTGGTTTTTATATCATACTTTTTACATTTTCCTAGATTTGAACATCAGTCAAGAAAAAAATGTGTGTGTGTGTGTGTATATTTATACACAATAATATATTATTATTAGAATCAATTTTATATATTGTCAATTGTATACCAAGTCATCAACACATACTTGTACTTAATTGACACCAATCTCAGAGTACATGATTTATTATTGAAACATACCTCATAAAAATACCTAGAAAAACAGACACCCATTGTTTCTTTAAACACATATGTTTTCTTGTTTAAGGTCAGGAAGCATTTCAGAATCACATGTAAACAGCAGGTCTGTTTCTATGCATGACTGTTTCGTGTATTCTTGCACCTGAGTCCTTTCCTGCTCTCTGTATACTTCAGTTTCCTTCCCAGCACTTGTTACCTATTCTTGGCCAACGAGACCTAGAAACGGAGAAGAATATAGCTTTTAATAAGTTCACTTTTTACTAAGTTTTTTTGTTAGTTAAATTCCCAACTTAAATCAGCCTCTTGGTTAGGAAATGGAAGATGAGTGAGATGCAAAGGTAGCCTGGTAGGAAGTGCTCCAGATGACCTGGCTGTGTGTGTGTGCATGTGTGCACCTGCACGCGTGTGACTTGTTGCCTGGGTGATAGAAGAAATCTGGGAGAAAGGTTGAGAGGCGAAGACAAAGGCTGTGTCTATACGACTTCAGCTGAATTGGACCTGACTGAAAGATTGGTTTGGTCTGATTTACTAGAGCCTATCTCTCCTCAGTGGCTGTGATCTGAAAATTGCTTCCAGGGCCATTTTAATTAGCTGATTCAAATCAAAACAAACACATCCTGGTAACATTCATTTCTATTCCGAATCTCACCGAAGACAGTTTTCAGATGGTGAAATGGTGATTCCTAAGTAGTTCTCGGTGAACTCAATACGTGATTTGAGAAATGCACTCTTGTTTCTAAACATTAATCTTTAATGGTGAGGGAAGAATCCATTTTTCTTGGCTTTAGTGACAGATGGGGATTAGTACACAGTTGCATTTGTTCAGAGTATTCCAGATTAAACCACAAAAACAGAAGCTTGCTTTTACATTGTTAACTTATGAAATGAGAGAATTAGTTTTATTCCTAAGTAACTTTTTAATAAGAGGACTTTATTACCCTGTACAGCAGTTTGGTGTATATATTATTTAAATGTACTATATTCCAGGGGATGCTTTTAAGTTAAAAAGTTAAAAAAAAAAAAAAACAAGTTTTGACACTTCTGATCTACTATTTTGAGAAGTATTATATTACTCTGTAGTTATTTATTAAAAACCTGGCAGACAATTTTACATAGTAGCTTTCCTTTAAGGACAGGAGAGAATGACTATGATATGAAAGAGATTAAGAAAAGAAGCTTAATCAAATTTTCAATTGTCAGACCAAATTTAAAAAAGAGGAAGAAAAAGAGCACTTAATATGCTGGTAAGATAAAGGGCATTTGCTGCAGTTTGAAAAAAGATATACTTCACAATCTAAAGTCATCTGATTAACAATAGAAAATCAAAGATAACCACATTTTCAAAATATTAAAATTAGATATGAGTGACACCATGATATACAAATTTTTTTTTTTGAGACGAGCCTCATTATATCATCCTGGGTAGAGTGCCGTGGCATCACAGCTCACAGCAACCTCAAACTCTTGGGCTTAAGCGATTCTTTTGCCTCAGCCTCCCTAGTAGCTGGGACTACAGGTGCCCACCACAACTGCTGGCTATTTTTTGTTGCAGTTGTCATTGTTTTATAGGCCCAGGCCAAGTTGAACCCACCAGCCCCGGTGTATTTGGCTGGCACCGTTACCACTGTGTTACAGGCACCAAGCCAATGATTTACAAATTAATATGATTTTCTTAATTGGCTATTCCCAAATATGCATTTATTTATTAATCAAATTTTCACTGTGGATCTGTGTGCAAATATTGAGAAGGAAGCAATAAACAGAATGGGCATGATGTTTGCTCTCATGAAATATATTGTAGTCTTGCATATGATATGAAAAATAATGAAGACCCACCCCAAAATAAGTTGTTACATTGCTAATTGCTGTGGAAACGTATCATACTAGTAAGAGTACCTGTTAGGAAGAGTTCATGCAATCTTGGCATGCATTACAACTATGCTCTTTAGGTTGATTTGTAAATAAAACACAATATCAGAAACTTCCCAAAATTCAGCTTGTCAGGAGTTCTGGAATTAAATGTGTAGTGTTATGTCTTGTAAGTTCATCTTACACCCCAATTAAAATCATGAAAATTCACTTATCATAGATACCTTGGTAAATGTGTTCAGCTTATATAATTGGCCAGAAAAACCCAAGTTATGTTAACTTTCAGAGTTGCGAAAGAAAAAGAACTCTTTTTAGGAAAAGATAAAATTCAATTTAAAAAAGTAAAACATTTTAAAGGTTCTTTAATGTACACAGCTAATATTGATAAACCATTGTCAGAGCATTCTTATGCATTTTCTGCTCTTGAATATAAGCAATTGATTATAAAGTTAGACAGTGCTTCTTTTTTATATCATTTACTTTTCAAAATATTTGCTTTTTTTTTTTTTTTGCGCCAGAGTCTCACTCTGTTGCCCTGGATAGAGTGCCATGGCCGCAGCTTAGCTCACAGTAACTTTAAACTCTTGGGCTCAAGAGATCCTCCTGCCTCAGCCTCCCAAGTACCTGGGACTATAGAACACCCGCCACAATGCCTGCCTAATTTTCTTCTCTTGTTAGTAGAGACAGAGTCTCTCTCTAGCTCAGGCTGGTCTTGAACTCCTGAGCTTAAAGGAGCCTCATACCTTGGCCTCCCAGAGTGCTAGGATTACAGGCATGAGCCACTGTGCCCAGCCACCTTCCAAAATTAACTGATTAAACATTTAGTGCAAGGAGGCATTTACTTTTCTTCTAAGTTTCACTCTTATGTGCTGATGCACTGTTACTTTGAAAATTAGGTGAAATATTTCTCTTTTCTGACCCTAATTCTTGAAGATAAGTACTATGGGTAGTGAACTATGCTATATCTACTCTATGAAAGTGATTTATAAACATTTTGACAATATTCAAACTTACTAAAGGTTTTTCTCTTAATAATTGCATCAAATTGGAAAAGCATGCTTTGTGTACTTTCTGGCACTGAAAGCAGAAATTAGCCTGTTGGCTAAACTCAAGTTCACAGAAATATTAAGCATTGCCTATTTAAAAGTGACAGTAGCACCACAAGTAGAACCTCTGAAGTTGACCACCCAAGGGACTGAAACCGATTAACATATGGAGGTGATAAACATAAGGAACAGGGCCTACTATACTGACAGGTATATGTGGTGAATGTCTAGTGTATAAAAATTAGATTACTTTACAGAGGTGGTCAATGGGAGGTCTTCGGCTATGGGCATTCTACTATATTTTGAGGGAATATTTACTGCCACTTACTTTGTGCAATCTAGATATAAAGTTGGAAAACATTGCCCTTTTACAGCCATGACTTTGGAGGGGAGCGTAATTCATTCTTGAGCAGAGATCAGAAAGCAATTTGTTGATAGAATATAAATTGCCCAGACTTCTATAAAGAGAGAGTGAGCTATTTAATGATTACATCTAGAGACTGGAGGTACTTTGGAGGAGGTGAACATTCAGATCAAACCCACATCCCTGAGATGTTAGGGATGTACAAGTTATTAAAGCAATGACAGCAAAATTACCTTTTCATTGTTATTTGTATTTGTGGTATAAACAAATCCGCCCCTCCCAAACTCCTCTCCCTGTGCCATTTCATAGTCTTGAAAAGCCGGAATTCTGAAACACAATTAATTCGATGTTTCTTATACCATGCAAAGATCTCTTGTCAGAGATAGCATCCTTGAGATTAGCTGGCTATTTTGATTTAGATGCCCTGGGGTTATTAATTGTAGGGAGGATTATTATGTCTCTAGGACTTCTGAAGGAGGTTATAGTCACCGCAAATACATCTTAAAGAAGGAAAGAATACTACCAGCCAAGATGTGCACTCCAAGCTTTGGAACTAGGCTGGCAAAAACTCTGCTCACCTCCCTGTAAAGCAGACATATATTTTTGTATTTTTTATAGGTGGATACAGTGCAGACCACGAACCCCTCTGGCCACACTGAGGAATCGTGTAAAATGAATGTCTGTGCTCGTAAGTGAAATACACGCACTGCTCCAACTCAATAGGTTGGATCCTAATGGACCTGGATTTGTCTTGTGTAATAAGAAATCGATTCCCAAGGGGCAGAATCACTAACTGATTAAAATGAAGCTCTGATTTTGAAGAAAACAAAAATGGCTTTAAAATAAGATCTCGGCAAAAAAGGAATCAAACTACACTTTGAAAACAAGTGGAAAAAAAAAACAAAAACCAAGCTCTCAATATGGAATAAAGAAGGGATGTGAGAGAGGTTTTGCAGTCTTATCAATTACTGTGGAGAAACAGAATCAGATATCACCCTACTCAGGAGTCTGAAAAGACGAACAGGAAATCCTTTTTCTTCGGTTTGCCCTTGAATGGACTCAAGCAAAGAGGGGCGATACATATCCTGTTACTGTTTATAGTTATTAACGTGGAGATTAGAATGTATGTGATTGCATTTGCCTTGCCTAAATTAATTGGATGCATTATGTAAAAAATCACCTGAGCCTGTGCTAGGTCAACAAAGAAAATGGACACGTAAACCTCAGGACTGGAATCTGAGAACAGGAGACCGTTCAGTGCTATTTCATAAGGCGCTAAGAGGAAATACTGCTGCCAGTCAGGGAGAGTGAGAAACTGGTGGGCGTAAGAGGAAGTAATGCCATTCTCATGTTTGTGAAACGTAATTTATGGTGGCGTGAAAGCCGGAGACAGATCACAATGTATCTTACAGACATTTTATACCCTTTCTGATTGAACGTAGGGTAACCATGTAAGTGTTAAGGAATGTATGGCCATTATATCACTAGAAAACTGGCCTTTTAAATGTGTGGTCCTATGCATTGATGGATGCAGAAGAGGGTCTTTTTAATTTTATTGAGGATAACTTGCATGCAGGAAGTACCTCTTTGCATTATAGCTACTCGCTCCATTGAAGATACTGTATACATATGGAGTATAATTTTTGTATGGGCGTGAGCGTATGTGTACACATTCTTGTGTGTGTGTATAGGTGGAAGGAAGTAAAATTTAATGATCAGAATTTGCACTTTGGTTTGTTACCTAGAATGTAAAGAGGTAGAGTAAACTGTCTTACGCTGTTTCATCTGTTACCATTACCAGAGATTATTCTTCACAAAAAAGCAATTCTAAAATAGAATGACTACTGCAAAGATTCTCCAATTAAATATAACATTTAATGCAATTGAGCCATTTAAATTAAGATGGTACCTGTGTCTGAACATTAGGAGAGTAAGCTCTTGAGAAACCAGTCTACATAGAGATAGTTGGAAAGTCGTGTTATATTCTTTCAGGCTGCTTTGCTCCATGATAGGATGTGAATTATGGATGCTCTCGTAGAAGAGATTAGAAAAATATTTATGTTCTAACTATAACGTTTTAGTTCTACCAATAAGTTATACGTACATTTTCCACTTTCTTTTAACCTAAAGGACATATAACAAGTCATCATGTAGATAAGGTGGTGGATATTTAAAGCAGATTGACGTATTTTTTGTAGTCACCATGTGCCATAATGATTTTGAAACTATTGTTCTTTGCTATTTGTACTCATTTCTCTTTATCTGGCTGATTAACTTTGTAGTTGAAATTTTTACCTCTTCTTTCTATGTGACAATCAGGTGCAGTTGGTACCCTATCTATGCTACTACAGGGATTTTTGTCTTTAATTATGGTGATTATAATAAATGATAAGTGTACAAACTGTATAATTCTATGGTATTGAATATTTTTCTGTGACCAAAGTAATAAAAGACACCCTACTTTATGAGATGTCTACATTTCCTATTTTGATAGTCTTCTAAAACATCAATGACACATAGGATATGTTTAGATTGGTGGGTTTTAGAATACGCTGTCTATACCTGATAGTTGGAGAGGAAAGACTTTAGAAACAAGATAAAGAGAAAAGGTTTTACAGAGATAATTTTAAGAATGTATTTGCTTAAAACACTCTGAACAAGTTAGTAGTCTTGGTGTTAATTTTGTCCTGCCACCGAACAGCCAGACCATAGGGAAACACATACATTTTCTGAGTTCTCAATATTTTGCTATGGATTTTGTATTCCACTATTGATTTTACATCATTTTAATGCTTAACTGCAATTTTTTGATAAGTTAGATTATTAAGAATATTGTAAACTAGTAATTAATATTCACCACATTAATATTCAGTACTGCTCATCTGTATTAATAGAATCACATGCTCTTTTTCACTTCAATTGACCCAGAGCACAGCCTGCCTTATGGCCAAGGAAAATTAAAAAAATTATGGTTGTTGCTACTTCAACATTAGTTTAACCTAGTGGAAATATGTACCTAGGTATAAATAATCATGTTCTGAGATCAATAGGTCCCTCAAAGTCAATTAAAGCAAGCAGTACCGGAGTACAAAATCACTTAATTGTAACAGAGGAAACCTTCTTATTTTTCAATGAGTTAAACGCATTCCCTCACAGAATACTGAAGTGTGAGAACCATTTTATCTTGCTCTTTACCCCCAAGGGTTGACCAGCACTGGAAGGTGTCTGCCACTTCAAAAGCATTTCTGGATTTAGATCAGCCTGATTGAGTTCAGAGAAGGAAACAGTAGCCCCTGATGTTTATGGCTGGAGGCTCTTTTATCTACTGTCATTCTCTGCTTAGTAGAAGAACCCGTAGGTAGAGGAGTCTTGCCACTGTTATAATTTCATGATTAATGTTTAGTCACAAAGTGCCTCACATAGAAAATAGTACTTTTATTTTAGTTTCCTGCTACTACTCCCACTGGGAAAGGTCAGGGAAACAGTAGAAAGCAAAATGAAAGCATACACATGTGTTGTTTTGCTTTTCTTCTTTTCTGTTGTAGCGTGGGGACTTGCAAAACCTGTCACTTTCAGAATCACAAAGGGGGTGGGGTGGACAACCTTCAGGAATCTTCCTTAGAACAGTGATCACGTTGAACCTTTTTTATTCTAGATGGATTGTTGGTCATTAACAGACCTGCCTTGGATAATAACATAGAATTCTGTCACATTTATATTTCATTTTGCAAGATGAGGAACTTAAATAGGAAACTTGCAGAATTCCACCCACTATAAAACTCTCATGACCCACTATTTCTTTAAATAAACCTTCTTTTCTTTGCCTCTACTTGAAACAAAACAAAGCAAAGCAAAAAGAAGACTCAGCTTTGCTCAGGGAAAATGGCTATCGAAAGAAGTAGAGCAACCATGAATGCGGATCACCATTGAAAGTTATATTCGGATGTCATCTTCAGATTGGATTCCCATGCATAAAAATTTCCCTATATCTTCACTAAATTCAGTATAACAGAAAGCTTTAAAAATATTATCTAGGATTAGGATATTTGCTTTTGGGTTTTAGCCCTTTATCAACTTTATGAGGCAGATATTTTTAATGTCACGATACCCATTGTACAGATGAGGAAAACGGAACAGAATTTTAGTAACTCTGTGAAGGTACAGAATTAGCAGTAGGCATTCTGGGTCCAGAGATCAGTCTCAACAGATGGATCACAGAGCTTTGAAACCAAACATAAGTGGAGAAACAAATTAGATTCTGAAGCTATTTGGTGGTACAGAGAGGAATTTTGTTGCTCCCTAGATGACACTTCTAGTGGCTCGAATGAAGCAGACTCAGCCTGCGTGGCATAAATGGGGAGACACTGAGAAGTTCTAATACACAAGTATTGGGTAAAGGTAAAATCTGATACATAAGATAGGGAAGAAGGGAAATTCTTTTCTTTCTTTCTTTCTTTTTTTTGAGACATAGTCTCACTATGTCACCCTCAGTAGAGTGCGGTTACGTCACAGCTCACAGCAACCTCAAACCCTTGGGCTTAAGCGATTCTCTTGCCTCAGTCTCCCAAGTAGCTGGGACTACAGGTGCCCTCCACAATGCCTGGCTATTTTTTTTGTTGCAGTTGTCATCGTTTAGTAGACCTTGGCTGGGTTTGAACCCACCAGTCTCGGTGTATGTGGCCGGCACCCTACCTACTGAGCTACCATGCCGCCGGAAAATTCTTTCCTAATTTACTTGCTCAACATATACCACTGTAGATATGTACTGTTTGCATCCAAAAACATTTCAAAAATAAAGATCTTGCTACTGAGATGTAGGAGGACTGCGGAAAATGACAAAAACGTTTTTTGAACAGGGAGAGTCACCCCCTACCGGGAATACAGCCATTCAGGCTAATTGTTGTTACAATGCTATGTGGCAATGGCAGAATAGCATAGTGGTTGAGAGTTCAGTGCCCGGAATTCAGACTGCTTAGATCTGAGATGTGGCTAATACATGTAGGAGGTGAGTGACCTTTGAACAAATGACACCTTACAGGCTCCCCCCTATTATGTGTGATCTGTAGTTCAGAACAGTATCTACCTCATTACTTTGTTGTGCCTTTTAAGTGAGATGAATCCAGTCAATATGTGGATGATATAAGGAGAACTCAATAAATGCTGGCAATTATTCATTTTCTTCTTGTTGTCTTTCTAATTGACATATGAATAGAGTGTAACCCTTGCTGACTTAAATGTTCATGGGCCAAAATAAATGTCGTATCACCGTCAAAAAGTGAAAGTTACCTACAGAAAAGGTAACACCAAACCTTCTGTATTCTCTTTATACTATGGTGTGAAACTCAGAAAAATTGGACAGATGCAGGTTCTCAGGGAAATTCATCAGTTTCTGGTCTGCTGTAATTCAAATCTTGGAGCTCTGCGAGCTCTAATTTTTTCAAGCATAGACAAGTCAAAGGAAACTGTGAAAGCTGGAATCAAACCTTTGTCACAAACCAGTGATGAAAGTTTCCAAAAGGTCAAGGAATAATTTACAAAGATTATTCACAGTCATTCTGTCACACTGATTATAAGTGGCTTAAAACTGTGAAATCTAAGAATGATAAATTATTTCTCATATATCACAGAAAGTTAATACTGATTCTCATAATCAATGCATAGATAAGTAAGTACTTGTTATTCTTTGCAAATATTTAGTCAGTGTCTACTCTGTATGTTTAGGGCTTATTTTAAAAAATCCTTCATTAAGTAGAAAATGTGCCACATTTATTAATTGGCAAGATTTAGATACATGAAATGTAAGCAAAATAAGTGTTTGCTGAGTTTAAGTGGATAATGTTTACATCTGAACAATCAGTGGCTTTTGTTGAAAATGTAGTAATCTGTTAAGTAAATGTACTAGAGACAATAAGACAAACAACTATGGGAAATACTCAGTTTGCCTGTTTAAAACTACTTTTTGGAAAGAATGTGCAGATGAATAATTGTGACTGGAAAATGCAGCCCTCGGAAACGACTCTCTGGTCTTGGACCCACAGTCCATCACTGTGAAGCGGCCAGAATGTTATATTTGAACCCCAGGTCACAGTTCAGCATCTGAAAAGAAAAACAGTCAATTTCAGATTTTTATTAGGGCACAAGTTTCAATAATTTTTACACTTTTTCATGAAAGAGCTGGCTACTCTATCGTTTTACAAATGTTAATTTCACCATAAACAAACTTTCTTACCCTGCTTTTTCGCCAATTTCTAATAAGGAATTAAAACTAAAAGTATCTTCCTAGTCCCTATCATTAGATGCTAGGGGGAAATTAACATTTCCAATTTTAAGAGATGGAGCCCTGAGATCAGGTACAGCTCAGCCTGTTTCCTAATTGCTGCGGGCCCTATTGTGTCAGTGAAAATTCCAGCTCGGCAGGACCCCAGGACCCCCAGGGGGATCTAGGGCTCTAATCTTTCTTTGCTGTGTGTCTAGCTGTTAAGGCGGTGTCAGCAAGGGTTTTTTCTCCCCGTGTGTCAGGCTCATGAAAGAACCAGACATTTGATAAGATCAGAAACTGCCTCCTGAAAACATTTTAAGTGGGTACAGTGTATTCTAACTTTCTGCTGGTTGACTTTTGAATAACCCTGTATATTTATTAAATAAAAATATAAGTCATTTTTTGAAGCCCCATTTGAAACCTGATTGTTAAAAATCAATGCATTTGAAAACATTATTCCTTAAGAAAGACATTTGACAGTTTTAAGGAAACAACCAAAATTATCATATGGGTCTTTAAAATACATATTGTTAGATGAGAAGTCACATAAACACCTTGATATTTAGATTAAGAAAATGTTTATGGGGCTGAGTTCCAAGACTTCCAGTCAGTCCTACCTTAACAGAAGTTGTGTTCAAAGGAATATCAAGGAGTCTGCAAACACAGGATCTTTTTATTTTTCAATAGCTCATTTTTAATACTAGGAAGAAATGAAATATAAAGCTTGAATTAGGGCTTTAGCCAAGTGCTCTTGTCATCTGAGATTAACATTGGGATTAAAGAGCATGATTAGAGGATTCTAAATTAGTGGTTACCAAGTTGAACTGACACAAAAGTTAAAACAAAGTAATGCAGCGATTTTTTTCATGCAATTTATTTCTTATACCAGCTAATTAGACCTTTCATTAGCATGATGTTTCATGTTGTGACCTAAGCCATTGTACTCCCAATGGATTTAACGAAGACAATGAAAAAAATTGAGAGAAAGCTTTAGAGATGTTGATGACTGTGTCACCTGCCAGCAGAATTAAATATAAGTCTTCATTTTAAAATATGAGAACACATATGCTTTGTTACTGAATTCAGAGCAGATTTTTTTAAAAGGCATTGTGATGGAATGAAATACTTTCTAAATTCAAGGCATATCAAATAAGGACAGGCAATAGAGTTAAATGAACTGCATTTTAAATTCAAAATGGCCACGAATCAATGCCTAAAAGATTCACTTAGATACAAAAGAAGTACCTCTTCATTATTTGGGGAACAAACATGAAAGATATGTATAAGGGTGATCTTACTTTTGAATTTATAATGTGATTCATAGGAGTCTATTAAAGGCTATTGAAATTAACTTACAAAGCGCGGCATCTGGAGAGTCACGATGGGACTCTGCCTTTGGACAGGCCAGAGGAAAAGAATTATGCATCTTAGAAATAATTTATCATGTGTAAGACATAAAAGGGTCCTCTCATTCTTCCTCCCCTCCCCAGTGAGAACACTTTCAGATTATGTGTGCTGTCTTTTTTGCATGGGATGTAAGTTTCTGTTGAGCCAAAGACAGTCTTCGACCAGAAGATTGGTTTTGCCTTTTCAGAACAACATAAAGGATGGCCACAGTAGTTAGGAAAATTGGGCCCTAAATCATGGCACACTTCCTGACGTTGTTTTAGTCTTCATATCATATTTGCTCACGATTCACAACATGCAAAGAAATAAAATATTTTAAGGATCTGACTAATATCCTGAGGTTAAATCAAACTTGCTTTCTCAGTCTTGAAAAGCTGATGACTTCCTGTGTATGGCGGCATGTTTCGGTTGTTACTTTCCTGTCTGCCTCTGTGGGTCCACTCTTTCCTTTCCACCCATCACAGCCTCTTTTGGCAGTTCATGCATAGATACCATTTGGGATATAACTTTGGAATTATTATGTAATTCAGAGGTAATTCATTGTACCCTAACTATGTGTACATGAATGTCTATAAATTCAATTCATTGTTATGCAAAACCTTATAAGGAAGAAGACATTTAATTTCTTTTTCTTATCTTTTTACTGCGTTTAACACATCAATTCAAATCGTTCCTTTCTGTTTAGTTGGGATTTTGAGGAAATGCCATAAAATTATGTAAACTTTTTTGTAGGTTTTTTTTGTGTGTGTGTGATCATACCTCACTGCAACTCAACTTGATTGTGGGAGAAATGAGAGTCAGTTAGGACAAGACTTTAAAGACAGGGGAGTGCATGCTCTGAAGTTTTAGGGGAATAACTTTCATGGCAGCACTAAGGAAGCTCGAGAGAGAGCAGAAGCAAGTCCACAGATATCTGTGCTGTGTGCTTCCCTGTAACGTATTTCTGCTAGAGTTAAAATCCATGTGGCATCTGTAGCCACACTTTACATAGGATAAGAATTAAGAGAGAAAACCAAATTTGATCACTTCTAGGCAGTAGTTAGATGCTTTGCACTCGCGATTTACATGTTTAATAAAGCAGTAAGGATAATTGGTAACAAAAGGAACAAGTTAATGCATGGTTTCAAAAAAGCAACATTCTTTGATTGTAGCTCAATTAAACTATTTACATGTGATGGAATGGCAAACCATTATGAGCTTTGGGACAGAGACAAGTATGATTTTAACATAAAATTTATAAAATGTCTTTCTGGAATAGTGGCACTCAAAAAATAAAAGCTCTCTTGATGTTAAGCAATGATTCTAATGAAATAATGAGATAATGGTTACCTTGAGTTTGAAGGCTAAAGAATCACCACTCATCAAATTTCTGGCATCGTCTTTCTACCTCTAACCTTATCTAAACTGTCCATTCTGTAAACTAATTTTTATTTCAGACTGTATGTAGATTTTTTTTTTCTGGTATAGCATATTTCTCAGTTTTCTCCATAACTTCAGTTTTCTTTTTGTGCTTCAAGGTTTAAAAAAATTATTCCACAAATTATACAAATATGAATATTACAGTTCTTTAATTTGTAGGATACATTGTTTCCTTTTGGCAAAATTAAAACAATTCATAGGATTTCATTTGCGTAACTATTGGTTCTGGCAGTACTTTGTGGAGATAAGAGTCTCACTTTTTAGAGTGCCATAGCGTCATAGCTCAGGACAACCTCAAATTCTTGGGTTGAAGCAATTCTCTTGTCTCAGGCTCCCAAGTAGCTGGGACTACAGGTGCCCCACAATGCCCAGCTATTTTTAGAGACAGGGTCTCACTCTTGCTCAGTCTGGTCTCAAACTCCTGAGCTCAAACAGTCCACCTGCCTCTGCCTCCCAGAGAGCTATGGTTACTTTTGTGAGCCATTGTGCATGGCCAGTTAGTTCCTTTAAAAAAAATATTTTCACCGTTAATTCCAATTAAAAGATATATACACACACACACACACACACACACACACACACACACACACACACACACATATATATGTTAGGTTATGTTTGCCTCTATTTTCTTTTTTCGGTCTAATCTTTCATTTTCCACCAAGAAAATTTAGCTTCAATCTTGTAGAGTTGAAAGGGCCTATAGCCAAGCTAGGACTATCTAGACTTTCAAGAATTTTGAGCTGGGTGTGGTGGCTCACACCTATAATCCTAGCACTCTGTGATTCAGAGGGGGATGGATTGCCTGAGTTCACAGGTTTGAGACCAGCCTGAGCCAGAGTGAGACCCCATGTCTAAAAATTGCTGGGCATGGTGGTGGGCACCTTAATTCCCAGCTATTTGGAAGGCTGAGGCAAGAGAATCACTTGAGCCTAAGAGTTGGAGGTTATTGTGAGCTATGATGCCACAGCACTCTATCAAGGGAGACAAAGTTAGCCTATGTCTCAAAAAAAGAAAAGAAAAAAGAAAAAGAAAAGAGAAAGACAAAAAAGAAATTTTGAACCACTGGCCTATGAGTCATGATTAATGGATGATGTTATGGTACTTAAATCTTCCAAGAAAAGAGTCCTATAAATGTATTCTGTATTGCTGAATCCATTCTTAATATTCCATATTATGTAGAGGTTGCGCCATAACTGTGCAAAGTATCTAACTCATAGTTCTATAAATAAATATTCATTTTCATAATATACAATTTTCAAATTGCTTCTTTTATGCTTTATTGCACAGTTAAGCAAAATCTCATAAAATTATATTCAGCAAACTTTGTCATATACTTTGAAATAAATGATTATATGTTGATTTAATTTTCAGTAGGCACACCATTGTGCCTTTGTCATTGCAGTTGTCTAGGATGTGACAATTCAAATTTTACTTTTCTAATTGAAAGAGTTAAAACTTGTTTCTTAAAATCTTGAAGATTCACTAAGAAATCAAAATTT
Organism: Perodicticus potto; assembly: GCA_963574655.1. NCBI lineage: Eukaryota > Metazoa > Chordata > Mammalia > Primates > Lorisidae > Perodicticus > Perodicticus potto. The sequence continues at coordinate 26,062 of CAUYRH010014681.1, forward strand.
TCTTACCAACATTATTATGAGAGGATATAATATGTGATATATTGTACCATTGAATATAGCCTATTAATATCATAAGGAAAGTGTATTAGGAATACTAATGTCGGTGTTAAGTCATGAGCTGACTTGGCTGAAGCATTAACCAATGGAATATGAAAATGTAAAAGTGCTGGATTATTCCGGATACATGTACACATGCATACACATATTATGGAAACAGATATTTATATATTATTTTTGAAATATGGATTTTTCTTCATAGATATGTTTCACACTTATTTATTTATTTATTTATTTATTTATTTTTTAGATCATTTATTTTTTTATTCTTGGTTGCAGCGTCATTGTTGTTTGGCAGGCCCAGGGTAGATTTGAACCACCCAGCTCAGGTGTATGTATGTTTTTCCATTTTGAAGATCAACAAAGAGCTGTAATCACTCTTAATTTCTCTCAAAGGTTATTGAGAACCCAGGCATTGTACTTGATGCTACGTATACAATACAGGAAAAATACTATGTGCGCTTTCAAGGAACTCACTCCTGTGAATGTTAGATGTGTTGTAAGTGCTAAAGTAAGCCAGAAATAGGAATAATGAGGACATTTGGGAAAGATTTAATGATACAGTAACCTTTTGTGTTGAATCTTATAATAAATGAAGTTTCCTCCTCAAACAAGGAGAAAAGAAAGAGGCATTTTAACTGCCCATATTAAAAAAAAAAAATATATATATATATATATATATTCGGAACCTGTTAAAAACAATCCAATATTTAAATCAGCATATAATCATTTATTTCAAAGTATATGACAAAGTTTGCTGAATATAATTTTATGAGATTTTGCTTAACTGTGTAATAAAGCATAAAAGAAGCAATTTGAATCGTGAGGAAAGTCATGAAGGCACCAAAGTTCCTAATTTATTAGGTAAAAGGCTCATAATCCAGTGTTTAGACGGTAAGGAGCCTGGGATGGAGGCTCAACGTGAGCTGGAATGAAGAAATAGACAGAGGTGAGCTTTACATTTTATGTCTAGCAGTTTTTGTTTATCCTGAAAGCATTTGGAAGCCACTGTACGTTTTCAAGCAGAGCATAACAAAATAAATGTTTTAGGAAGTCGAGTTTACGGATAGAGGGGAGGGTGGTGCATAGTGAGAGCACTGGGGAGCAGGTGCTTGTCAGGGGACTAGTTAGTCTGACCAAGTTTGATCATGGGACTCCGAAGCCAGGCTCGTGGACAGTGTTCTTGGAGACAGACTGAGAGGCCCATGGGCAGAATGGTGTGAAATAATGTGATAGATGATTAGATGTTGGAAAAAAAGAAAGAGCAAACAGGAATAGATGGTAAGTTTGCTTCAGATTTTAGTTTTGAATATTTAAATAAAAAAGTGGAATTTGAAATGTAGGAGATAAAATTGGATGAAAGGATTTAAACAGTTTATCTACATTTAGTGATAGGTGACTCCATTCAAGGACATGAAATCCCTGGTTGAAAAAAGAAAAAAATATATATATGGAGAGAGAGAGGGAGAGAGCAAAAACAGAAAGCAAAAAACTGATCTTGGGGAACCATGGAAAAATAGAATTTAAATAAGAAGGCAAAGAAGTAAATTTAGAACAAGGATAAAGTCATGTGAAGGAAAGAAGAAAAGTGTTTCAGTGAGAATGGAGTCAATACACAAGTAATAACAATATTAATCACAACAATGATAACAAAAATCAATTCAACCCTTGCTAGGAACTAAACTTTGAACTAAAGACATTACACAAATTTTCTTATTTAATCCTAATAATATGCTTTATTTTAACTCAATGTAAGCCAAGTTTATAATCTAATATATGTATTTTTTTTGCAATTTTTGGCCGGGGCCAAAGAAAGCTCTGTGAACCGTGGAGTGGAATTCAGGACAGATAAGCAGAGGATGAAGGAACAAGCTCAGGAAAGAGGAAGGTTTATTTCAGTTCTAGAGGTTAGAAGGAAGTTCAGAAGTTAGTAGGAACTGCTAAGCTACCTTTCCCAAACACTACTTTGGGAATGACTTACATCCAATTATTTTAATTTATTTAAACACTATGTTCACTATTCAGATTACAGAGGAAGTGTTGAAATGTCCTGCTGGGGAAATTTGCCAACCTTTTGGTTAGGAAAAGATGACACTGTTTGGATAACAGTCCTACCAGACTAATTCAGTAGGTGAAAAGTAATATGTTCAAAGGAAACTGGGATGTCCTCATTAACAGAAGGAGGCACAGGATAGCAAGGTAAAAGTGACCCAGGCATTTACAAATTAGTGAGAGAGAACCAAGGCATAGGGACGTTAAAAAACATGCCCAAATTTAAGGAAGTTAGTGAGGGGATAGATTCATGTTAAAGCTAAACCCTTGGGGTTCTGATCTGCATTCAGATCAAAATAAATGAAGAGTGACGAAAGACTACTTTATGTAGAATTTCTAATAGATTCCTCATCACGGCTGCTAGGCAAGAAGACTACATTAAATTTTATGGAACCAATTGTAAATAAGTAGAGACATTGAATGCAATTCCACTTGGACAATGCCAGGTCCTTTTCCAAGACTTTCTGCAGTGAAGAAAAAGAGACAGTAGTTTGTGGAAGACAGGGGGAAAGATCTTTTTTTTTGGAACAGGAAAATTAAAGTAGGTTTGTGGGTTGAAAACATGTCAGAGGTTGAACAGGAAAGAGAAAACACATTGATGAAACTAGAGCCTGGGCAGAGGCAGAAAGAAGTGGAATGAAAAAGTCAGATGGAATAAAGAATGAGGAGTCTTCTTCTGAGATGCGAAATGAGGTACAGATGCTTAAGGACGCAGATAAATCTGGAGATGAAGAGGAGGGAAGTGGAGGGGTTCACGCCTGATAATCTCAGTGTTCCCTGCAGTAGGAGGGGAAATCACATGTGAAGGTTGAGGGGTGAGGATAGGGTGGGGATGTGAGGAGGGTGTGGTGGGAACAGCTGCCGTGTGGAATGGGAAGACCAGCCAAGTAGGAATGAGTAATAGGGCTGCCGAGCAGATCTGAGGGTTCAGCTGACATTGGAAATCATGAATTTGTCGCAGAGTCAATCAGCATGGTTATTCAATTTTCTCAGGAACTCTTGGCAGCCCAGGAGGAGGAGGAGAGCAAACAGATGGTAGGATTGATTTGGTAATGAGATTGGCAAGGCAGCTGCAAGAGAAAGTTAAAGAATGGAAGAAATCAATTGAAAAGTGTGTTGAAAATGGTTATCAGGAGGATCAAAACTAAGGGGAGAGGGAAGTCAAACCGGGAAGGATTAGAGACTGCCAGTTCTTGGAAGGGGAAAGCCATGGAGGTCATCTGCCCGAGAAGCTCAAGGCGAGTGTCGTGCGCATGAGCAAATGAGAAAAGTTGTGAGACAAGAATCTCGCTATTCTAGATACTGCAGGAGAACACTTTTTGATTAGAAACAGCCCATTTTGTATCTACGGGTGAGGACTGCCAAAGCTGAGAGGAAGTCACTGTCACTGAAAGGATTTTCAAGTTAAATAGAGGAATATGACAGGGCATCTAGAATGACGACAATTACAGAAGAGAAAACAAAAACAGCAATAAAAGCAGCTGCCGAATTATTCAAGCGAGTTGTGGAGTTATTGTGGATGACTAGATTTAGAAGAGATCTAGAAAGATTGACTGTTGGAGCTTTGTAATTATACGACTTACTGAATTAAAGTAGTGAAACAGCATCCCAGAATTGGAAGAGGAAGTTCAAAAGAAAGTCCCTCCTATCCTGAAATAGAATGATGATTACTACTTTTAGCAAAGGTCTAGCATATTATGAAATCTGTGTGAATAAAACTTTAACTCATTGCAAATAGTCCCTCTGTTTGAATATTAATATGTGTTTAGCCTAAGATTTTTTTTTATTGTTTGGGATTCATCGAGGGTAAAAAGAAATAGGTTACACTGACTGCTTTTCTTAGGTGTAGTCCTTCTTATAATTGTGTCCCACCCCCATGAGGTATGTGTCATACACCATGAACCCCCATCCCCCTCTGACCTCCCCTTTACTCCCTCTCTCTTTCGCCTACCCCCCACCTTGTGTTAGATCATCTACTGCATTCATATAAGAATTGAGTACACGGGATTTTTGCTTCTCCATTCTTATGATGCTTTACTAAGAAGAATGTGTTCCACCTACATCCAGGTTAATACAAAAGATGAAAGTCTTCCCTTTTTAATGGCCACATAGTATTCCATGCTATACAGGTATCATAGCTTGTTAATCCATCTCTGGGTTGGTGGGCATTTAGGTTGTTTCCACATTTTGGCAAATGTAAACTGGGCTGCTATAAACAGTCCAGTGCAAAATTCCTTATGATAAAATGATTGATTTTCTTCTGGGTAGATGACTAGTAATGGGATTGTAGAATCAAATGGGAGGTCTAATTTGAGTTCTTTGAGGATTCTCCATACTTCCTTCCAAAAAGGCTGTATTAGTTTGCAGTTCCGTGTTAAGAGTGTTCCCTTCTCTCCACATCCCCACTAGCATCTGCAGCTTTGAGACTTTGTGATGTGGGCTAACATAAGATATTCTTAAGTGGATAAATTACGTCCTCTCTGTTAGCTAGAAGTGAGACTCCTCTACTAGGTCAAGAGAGCTTACATTTAAATAAGTGGTAATGTAACCTATTTTGAAGATTGCTACAGTTTGAATATTTTTGTCATCCTCAAAATTTGTGTGCAATATTAAGAAATGGGATTTTTAGGACATGATTAGGCCTTAAGTATTTTGCTCTCGTGAATAGGATTAGTGCCTTATGAAAGGGCTTGAGAGAAGTAGCGAGGACCCATTTGTGCTTCCACCTTCTGCCATAGGTGGACACAGCAACAAGGTGCCATCTTGGAAGCAGAGAACAGCTGTGACAAGGCACTGAATCTGCTGGTGCCTCGCTCTTGAACTTCCCAGCCCCCAGAATTGTAAGAAATAATCTTTTGCTATCTGTAAGAGATAATGTTTTGCTATATAAAAATTACCCAGTCTAAGGTATTTCCTTAAAGCAGCTGGAAAAGATTAAGACAAACATAAAATACCCAACAACATCAGAAACGGATCTGTGACTTAGTCACCAGCTTCAGTGATAACTTCTTGTTTGTAATCTCCTTCACAAAAACTTTGAAAGTATTGTCCACGTGATCATTTTCCACTATTCATGTGTTAAGATCTCCTTAAGCGACCCCTATTGTTTTTTTCTGTCCACTGGATTGGCATGACTTATTAAGGTCACCAGGTCTCATTTTGCTGAATTCAGTGGTCAGTTTTGTCTCTTTTTATAAATCTTGTCATTTGAACTGTTGTCACTCCCTTTCCCTGGTGCATCGTAATACCGTATTTATTTTGTTTTCCTCCTTTTTTTCTGACTACTGTAGAGGACCCCAAGAGCTTAACGACCTCTGAGCAAGATGATCTGCAGCTGGGGGGTGGGCCCTGGGCCAATTCGCCCGCAGGTGCTCCTTGCGGAGAGAGAACCCAGCCCATGGCGATCTTTGGATACGTAGTCATTGTCTAATACACCCCTCACCTGTCTTGTGCTGTCTCAATAAAAGGCTACCACGGAGGTTGCTCAGGGCTACTCTGCAATCAAGGTTAGCCGCCTCCTACAAGCTTGTACTTCGAATCTGCGGCTCGCCTGGTTCCTTTCTGCTACGATGGAGACCAGGGCCATAGGGGCAATGACAGGCTACATCTTATCAATCTGCTACACTGGTTCCAAGAGATGTCTTAGTGTGTAGTGAACCCAGGATTTTGTTTTCACGTATCAACATCCCAGACTTCCCGTCTCTACAGTACTTGGTGCTTCCAAAGGTAAAGGCAGTATTATCATACAGGGGTCACATGGTGGATTCCGGGGCCAGCTTCTCTTCACCTGCCACCTATTAGCTGGATGACTGAGGCAAGTTATATAATCTCATACTAATAAATCCTAATCTCATACTTTAGTTTTCTCATCTGCAAAATGAGGATAACACCAAGAACTTTATGAAGTTTGGGGAAAGATTAAAAAAGCAAACAATATAAATAAGTAAAAAAATTGTTAAAACTGTTTTTGGCACAGAATATGTCCTCAGTAATTGCTAATTTTGATTTTTTTTCATGAACATAATGGAGTGAGAGTAAAACCATTCATTTTCTCCTTAAATATTCCAATTGGCTCTCCTTAGAAATCTTCTTACATGAGTGAATAGTACTCACTTTTACCCACTTTGTTCAGGGTAAAAGCCCATAGATTGTCTTTTATTCTTACCCCATATGCTATCCCAATGTATCAGTAATTTCTGTTACCTTTACCTCAAAATTCTATTCCAAATCTGACCACTCGTTAGCACCTCCTGTTCTAAAGATAGCCACACACACCTGTACGGTGTCTCTGATTCTACTGTGCTTCCTATAATACATTCTTAGAGTGATCTCTGTAAGGTGTAAATGCAAATACAGGCTGGGTATCCCTTAACTGAACTACTTGTAACCACAAGTATTTTGGATTTTGGAATATTGCATTCTCCTTACCAGTTAAGCGTTTCAAATTTGAAATTCAAAGTGCTCCAATGAGCATTTTCTTTGTTTCTTTCTTTCCAATGAGCATGTCATGTTGATTCTCAAAAAGTGTCAGATTTTAGGGCATCTTGGATTTTGGAGTTTCAGATTTGAGATGATCAACTAGTATATCCTTTCACTATTTAAAATCCTCCAGTGGCTTTCTGTTTCAGTGAGAATAAAGTTCAGTCTCCCAGAGTGTCTACCAATGTGTTCTGATTGATCGGGTCCTAGCCTGCCTCTGGAACTTCAATTCCATTCACTTTTGAAACTTTCATTAAATCAAAGCCTCTCTGACCCCTCTTTCTGTCACTCAAACATGCCAAAAGATTTCCATTTCAAAGCTTTTGAACTTGTTATTCTTCTTCTTGGAACACTTTCCCCTCCGGTCTTCTTGTTTGCTTCCTCTTCATCATTTAAATCTCATTTCAAATTCCAGGTCTTCACAGAGGCTTCCCTGACCACTTTCCATCAAATTATGACATTATATATTTTCTGTATCACTCACTAGCATCTACAGTCTTTGTCCCAAGCCTAGTTTCTCCATATTTATCGCTCTTAAATATGAAATCATAGAAGTAGAATTTCATTTATTTTATCTGATTATTCACATTTCGGTTATCAGATTTCTTGAATTTTATTGCTGTACATATTTAGTCGTATACTTGATTTTTTAGATGCTGCTCCGGTATCTATGATGTATTCATTATGTATTTTGGAATGGTAAGCTTCTCAGCTGTTCTCTTCACATTTATAAATATTGATGTGGATAAATGGCACTCACCTTGGTCTGGATTTCTCATGAAGAACTACATGCTTTCTTCCTTAAATGGAGCTATTAGCCTTTTGACATATTGAAGAGCAAAGAAAGAAATGACTCGTAAATGACCTGAAGATTGTCTTTTAACCTAAAAATATTTCACAATAATAAAAAATTAAGTTATTCATAAAATTAGTATATTCATAAGATTAGTATACCAGTATTCCATTTGTTTTATCAGTGGTTTCCAAAAGTATAAACAATGCATTACAAACACAACCAAGACACTTTTCTTTCTTACACCTACTTTCCTTTTGAGCAAAGCAATGTAAAATGTATTCGTCATTATTTCTGAAGCAATAGTACGTATTTACCTGAGAATCTGTTTTTTGTGGTAATAAATAACAATTGGGATTAAGATATTGGTCATGGGGTCATGTTCACGGATTATTGTTCTAAGTAATAGTAATATGAGCACATCAGCTAGGAATGATCTACCATGAGCTTTCTACTACAAAACTGATGATTTTTATTCATTGAATGTAAATACAATGATAAGTTTGCAGCTCCAAACAACTCTTTACAATCACTTAAAATTTTAATAAAAGTTAAGTTTTCTGTGTGTAACCTGAAATTTCAATATTGTATGTATGGATTCTGGTTGCATTTTTTAAAGGCATGACAGAGCAAAGGTCTAAACTAACCTGTATTATCACCGTCAAGGTCTGTAACAAAGGAAATTTGGTGATCCTGGGACACTTTCGAAATTCCAGTTGGTAGAGACAGACAGATGAGAGGATGTCTGAGCTTAAGTATGTTGTAAATTCTGAAGAGAAATGCTTAATTTGAGCATAAATTCAAGAAGATTCTGTGAAGCAAAGGAAATCACAACCCAGGTTGCTTTTTCCATGAAGGAGTGAAAGCGCATGCGGTCATCGTGGGCCCTCTGAACGGTCTGCAGGGACACTGGCGGCCTCCTCTCTCAGCTGCTGCAGGAAGGAGTTGGCCTGTAGGCTCATCTCTGCATTGGTCAGAGGGTGTCGAGATCTAAGTGTGTATCAAGGACGTCAATGAACAGAATAGAAGCTGGTGTTAATGAAATGAGAAAACATACTGAAAATGGGCGAATATTGGTTTTAGAGAGTACAGTTGACAAATTTTAAGCTATTTTTTTTTTTGGCGGTTTTTGGCCGGGGCTGGGTTTGAACCCGTCACCTCCAGCACATGAGGTCGGCACTGTACTCCTTTGAGCCACAGGTGCCGCCCTACAGTTGACAAATTTTAAATATCACTGAAAAGCTGCAGTAAATTAAGTAGTTTTCATCGCAGATTTAAGATATTTAATAAGCGGTTTTTTGTTTGTTTTTGCTTCTTTATTAAGAAGTAATTTCCCCCAAACAATGACAACCATCACCTTTTTTTTGAGAGTATCCTGCTCAAATCTTCCTCTAGTTAGCTCATATTTTGTTTTCTTTTTCATTCAGCATAACTTAGGCATAATTCCAAAAAGAACACCATTTGGCTAATTTCCATCTGGCACTCTTTTTCTCTTATTTTTCTCTGTAAAGGGTACAGTCTAGGTTTTAATGCTATTTCTGAATAAATTCAGCTTTCAGTATAACACCCATCCTGTCCCCTACTCCCGCTTTTTATATAAGCAATTACCTCTTTTTGTGAGAAAAATAAATATAACTTCAGACTCTAGCTGGGTAGGATCAGCTAAAAACAAATTGTGGAAATATGGGCTCACTAATTTCTAGTAATCTTTTGTGTGCTGTACAGTACAAATATGTCATGTGAAAAGTTCCGTCTGTGCAGAAGAATTGAGTATTTTACACACAGATAATTAGAAAATTATCAAGACATATGTTGCTTTTACAAACGCTTTTGTATTTATTGTTTTGCAGATGATACAAAAATTATCATGGTGCTGAATTATAAAAAACCTCTCAACTTAGAGGTCTTCATCAGGGACTAATTGCTACTATTTGTAACCCACTTTAAAATCAAATAAAGCACCCATCTGGTAATTCTAGTAACAGTTTCTATACGAAAATGGCGATTGGTCCTCAAAAAAGAAAATATGCAATTATGAAATATTCACATTTGTGTCACTATTGAAAAGCTTTCAAATGTAAGCTTACAAAATAGAGTTGATCATTCCTTCTCTCATTTACTATTAAACCTAGAACCTTTTTAAAAATCAAATTGGATTAAAGACGTAGTTATGGAGCGACATACACTCAACAAATGGAAAATTGCAGCAATTATCTGAATAAATCAGGCAAAAAAAGAAACATTTCTTAATTAATCATTTGAATAGCATTATCAAAACCCTGTCTCCTCCCCTACCTCACTGCAGATTTTATGGGCTTTGAAGAATCCAGGTGTCTCTCCTGAAAAGAAGTAAAAAGAAATGCTTTCCCCCAACCTTGTTGTTTTGAGATCTGACCTTAAGCAAAACTGCATCTTTCTAAGAGTCAGAGACAGTGTCTGTGGTGGTCAAATGTGAAAAATTTCTCTGCTTGTCTGTGACAAGTGCTATTAAGAATTAAAGAAATGATGAATTTGAAAATGTTTTGTAAAAGCAATTCCCTCTCTGGACCCAGAAGTAGTTATAATAAAATGGTGACTGGTCCTCAAATTGGTGCACAAGCTTCTGAAATAGAAGACTATTAATCGCTCATATGAAGAGGGCAGTTGCTTTTTTGTTTGTTTTTGTTTTGTTTTGTTTTACCTGGGAGGAGAAACAATATATAGTCTTGCCCCAGCCCAGCTTACTTCTGAGCCTTGATCCCCTCGGAGGGCCGTCTGCCGTGCATGGGAGTTGGGTATGAGTGCGCAAGGGTCACACCCATTTTCCTGCTTGATGTGGCCTTTATGCCCTAGTGAACCTTGTGACAGAGGCAGAATGGGTTGGTCTGGTGTGTGTTATATTTAATACCCACTGTGCACCTGGTCACCAGTGCTGTAGCAACTTTTCTGATTTTAAAAATCAACTCTTATTTGCTTTTGGACTTGCAAATTATTTTGCCTTTTAAGTTTTTTTTTGTTCTTCAACATGTAGGTCCACTTGGTGTGTTAAGATTGCAAGTAGTTTTAACATTTTCTCTTTTATATTTTCCTTTTGTAGTTCTCTTTCATGCCTCTTATAATTAAAAATGCCATTTGAATATTTTTTGGAACAAAAATATGAAGTATATAATTTGAAACCTGAATGAGGATTCGAAGGCTCTTTCATGTATGTTCCCATATGTTAACCTCTAGTAATAATTATAAGCCAGGCACAGAGGCTCACAGCTAATCCTAGCACTGTGGGAGACTGAGGCATCTCCACCTCTTGAGCTCAGGAGTTGGAGACCAGCATGAGCAAGACGGAGAACACATTTCTACTAAAAATAGAAAAGCTAGCCAGGCACATGGCGGATGCCTGTAGTCCCAGCTGCTCAGGAGGCTGAGGCAAGAGGATTGCCTGAGCCCAGGAATTTGAGGTTACTGTGAGCTGTGATGCCACAACACTAAACCTGGGCAACAGAATGAGACACTGTTTCAGAAGAAAATAAAAATTATCTGTAATATAATAGACTATCTGTTTCACTAAAGTGAGATCTTCTGTATCATATAGTTTTTTATGTCTGCTATAGTATCCATAATAAGCATTTATTACATGTCAGTTGAATGAATGAATAGGTGAATAAGTAGGTTACTAGGTTACGTATATGATTAGTTCAGTTTACTTTAGTATATGGGACAATATAAAACAGCTAATAATTAGTTAGATCTGCATTTAATGTAATATACTAAATACAAGTTCTTAGTTTGTTTTATGCTTTCATATTCACTGGAAAAATGATAAAATTAAGTGTATTTATCATAATAAAATAAACAACTTATACCAAATGAAATGATGAAAATGCTTGCAAATTATGATTATTTTTAAGTAAACTCATTTCCTTTTTGTATGATATAATTTTCACCTTGAAAATTTAATATAATTTTTAATTTAATATAATTTTCACCTTGAGTTTTATATCTACACCTTAAAAGATATAGTAAAAGCACTCTACCAACATAAGGACACAACTCGTAATATCTAATGATGACTCAGTGCAATGGGTTACCACTACAGATTATTTCTAACTATTTGTCCAGTTTTTAAATCAAAACTTGAGGTTTAGATTGCTGGATAACTTCTGAAGCAGAAGTTATCTATCCTCTCATGTGAAAGGATGCTGTACCCTCTACTGGAAGAATATTTCCTCTGGGGTAGCCATCAGTGGCATCACATGTAAATTGGCAAAGATAAATTTGACTTCATTCATTTTGATTCAGAATGTATTTATTATATGCCTATTAGTTATGAGCCTCTGGATATAAAAAAGTGAGTAAGCCTTGGCTTTTTCATGGAGCTATTTACAATATGTTTGGGGAGGCAAAAAACAATCAAGTATAAATAAGGAAAAGGTAAAGTTGTAGTTAGTGACATAGAACAAATATTTATTAGGAGAGGCTCTTTGCTTGACACTGTGTGGTGCCAATTAAGTGCTATGGAGACAAAGCTCTGTCACATTTACTTAATCTTGAGATTGGAGGTCGGCACTAGGGCAGGACTATCTTTCCAGGCTACAGTGGATACAATGCTTCGGACACATGATACTTTTAGGGGCCTGTGATATTTTAATTTGTTTTAAAATCAGAAGGAAAACAAGGACCTTTTAGGTCAACAAAAATGCTTTGGTATGTAATACCTTTACACCACAAAGTTGTAAAACACAATTTGTAGTGTTTTTAATGATGAAAGTGTCCCACAGCGGCAGAAGAGCAGGAGGCCAGGAGATGGATTGTGAGAAGCTGGAAACCAGAAGAGGGTGGGAGAAGATTGAGAGCGCCTGAGCTGGGTCTTGAACTGGTAGCAGCGTTTCACTAGGTAGAGGACAGGTTGTTGTTATAGGGAGAAAGGAAATGCTCAGACTGGTGAAAGTAGACAGTGCGATGTAATTCAGAGATGCATAAGCCATGGTCTCCCAGTTTAAGGATTTTTTTAGTTCAGTAGAAGGAAGTGCAGCATGAAATGGGGTTGCATCATTGCAAATGTGGGCCTGTTTCAATATTGGGAATAAGGCACCTGCTTCCAGGTCTTTGACACTTCTGAGACTTGAAGCTTCTCAACCAGACTGCTTAAATAAACTGTTTAAACATATTTAATATTGTAGAACTCTCACTTCTTTGATCTGCATAATGTATTCGATAGTAGAATACGAGGCAGTATGATTTGGATTCTATCTTCAAGCTCTGACATCTTCTTTTATCAATAGTTCTGTATTTATAAGTATTAGTTTTATTATTCTCCATACACAGTTGGAAAATAATACCCATGAACACAATATTTCAAAATTAGATTTAAAATAGCATAACTAGGGCTGGGCGTGGTAGCTCACGCCTGTAATCCCAACACTGCGGGAGGCCCAGAGGGGTGGATGGCCTGAGCTCATGGGTTTGAGATCAGCCTAAGCTAGTGTGAGACCTCCTCTCTAAAAATAGCCGGGCGTTCGCAGGTTCCTACAGTCCCAGCTACTCTGGAGGCTGAAGCAAGAGAGTCTCTTGAGCCCAAGAGTTTGAGGTTGCAGTGTGCTATGACACAATGGCACTCTACCCAGGGTGCCAAAGTGAGACTATGTCTCAAAAAAATAAATAAAAATACAAAATAAAAATAAATAATAAAATAGCGTTAACTATTTTTGCCCTCAGAAAATGGCTCAGGATTTGCTGACTCCTCTAGCCCAAATATGAATTCTTAAGTGTATTGCATGAAAATATTTACTCATAAACCAATAAACTCCAAACCCAATCTTGACAGTGAGTAAAATAACCTGATTCATATTGATGGATTTTGTTAAGCTATTTTCAGACTCTCAGAGTATACTCTCAACTTTTTATTCTAGTATCTACTGTTGTGTTAATTCTATTCCAGCTTTAATCGATTTCTAAAAGGATATGTTCTCTCCGTATTTTCTGAACCCTAATCTCAGCATTTTATTCTATTCTTTCCTCCTTGTATAACAAAGGGAGGACATTATTTATTTAATTTCTTTTGAGAGAATAATGTTAAGGCCACTTACATTTTTCTTGTTATTGTGAAAGTTATAGTGAATAGTAGGTGAGCTGATTAATTTAATTTTTCAACTAAGTAAACATGCGCATATTAAATTCTCTGTCATAAATATAATCAGGCCTTTAATTAGAAAATGAAGGAAACATAATTCTAAGCATTATGAAGATATATGGGGCTTCTGGTGGTTAACAGATCTAGGGAGATGCAGTAACTCCATTAGAATTCCACAGTGTCTAGATTGATTTCAACTAGAACTTTTGCATGTCTAGCCTAATGAACCTATCGAAGAACCATGGAAAATCAAAGGGTGTTGCACTCAAAATAAAAGAGGTGGGGAGTTAATGTCAAATGTTATAGTGTATCATAATTGTAATCTTCAAACCTAAATGATACCAGCTTCTGACATGAGAATGCTGTTGGACTATTGGATATCATATTCTACGCTTACTAAATGTGGAGACAGATCTGCTGGTTTTTAAAACTTAATTTTGCATTTATTTTGTATATGTTGCAACTCAAATTTTATAGCTGAAGTAGACAAAGACAATACTAAAAAGTGAACTGTTGTTTGTGGAGTATTACTCACTGGGTGATTTCGCGAGAATTTTATCCATCCCTGGATCACCCCAAATAAATTGTTATTTAGTCACTCAAGAAAATATTGCTTTGGCAAAATATACTCAGAGCTATAAGATTGTATAAGGCACAGTTCCTACGGACATGATGATTGTACTTTGATAGAGAAAAGAGAATCGCGATGAAAACACAATATGAAGTGAGTAATAACTCTGAATTGTGTATTTAAAGGAAAAGCAGTGAATCTGGACTTAGGAAGCCATGGAAGGTTGCCACAAGCAAGTAAATTTCACCTCATTCACAAAGTTCTGGACTTTTTTCCCAAGAATTTTGTAAATTATTCAAAGTAGTATGACTAGTTTTACCTGTGTCTGAAGTTGTCAGGAAGTTTTGAATGCATCTACATATTATTTACCTATTTCTTATAGGTACCTGTAGGTACCTATAGATACCTAGGTGTGCGTGTGTGTTTTTATATATATGCATATATATATATTTATGGATAGGTAACATTTACTTATTTTACATATAGGTGATGTTTATATATGTGTGTAAATATCTCTGTTTACATATAGGTAACAGGTGTGTGTTTTTGTGTATTTGTGTGTGTGTGTGTGTGTGTGTATGTAGTAGGCAATATGCCTATATTCAATATATATAAAAGAAGAAAGCAAATACTATTTTGACATTTCAAAAATATTTTTCATTTTGTCACTGAAAAAAATTTTGTAGCTTGGTTCGGCGCCTGTAGCTCAACGGCTAGGGCTCCCGCCATATATACTGGAGCTGGTGGGTTCAAACCCAGTCCCGGCCTGCCAAACAACAATGACAACTACAACCAAAAAATAGCTGGGCATTGTGGTGGATGCCTGTATTTGGGAGGCTGAGGCAAGAATATGGCTTGAGCCCAAGAGTCTGAGGCTGCTGTGAGCTGTGAAGCCACAGCACTCTACCAAGAGTGACATAGTGAGACTCTGTCTCAAAAAAAAAAAAAAAATGTAGCTTTATTTCATACCAGACCCCCAGTAAGAATATGATTCATTGTATGAATTTCTGAAAATACTGGCTCATTTAGTTGTGATGTTCTTTATTTTACTCGAGTGAATTGTTTTAAAAACATATCATATGTGGTATTGCATCAATTTTATTTACTTACTGTCTGAACATAATTGTTGGTAGCATTTTTTCAACTGTTCTCTGAACAAAAAATTATATATTTTGCTGCTTGAATTTTCTCTTTGTATGAGGAAACTCTGTTCTATTAGCAATCTCTGTTGACTTTTATTCACCATTCATTGATCTCTTGTTTAATAGCTGCTACAAACGGAAAAAGTCAAGCTATTTCTTTCCCTTTGTGAAAGATGTCTCAGGCTTAATATATTGGTAGAAACTTTTTGTGACTTATTAATTAAGCTTATTCTTTAGATTTTGGAAAAAGTTACTGGCTCCTCACAGTGAATTCCAATGTAAGGGCATAAGAATGAATTAGAGTCAGTTTTTTTCCCCTATAATTTTTATTAAAGTAAATGTGTTAATTAAGGCTCGTGAACTGAGCATCTGCCTTCCTATATTACATTTGACGTGATGGGAATGTAAAAAAACTTTATGCTGCTCTATCTCTGCGTGAGACGGGCTTGGGGGATATATTTTTTAGAGATTCACAAGCACAAAATAATTAGCACTGTATTAAAAAAAAAGAGAATAAAGCTCAATGTTAAGTTACATAATTAAGACTACAAAGATATAAATGTCCTTTTTTGTACATACCTATATATATGCATGTGTATATAAATTTTCCATGAAAAAATTATCATGGAAATTATAATGGAAAAATGATACATCCTAATTCTCACTAAAGTGAGATACAAACGAACTCATGTAATAAATTAATAGATAGATGTCTCAATTAAATGAGCATTCCTCCACTGAGATTCTGGAATATTAATTTGGATTATTTTGTAGATGAATCATTTGTTTGGTTCATTCACCATTTGAGAATATCATTTTGGCCTTTTTTTAGTGAAATGGGCTTCAGATATATTTCAAAATATACATATTTAAGGACATTCAAATGATGTCTTGTACTCTCTTCAGTTTTTATATAATGCTGCTAGTGGTATATTTTGCTTTAAAATGCATTTTCAGTTCTAAAAAATCCCTGAAGTACTCCTCTCCTGAAGCTACTGACTTTGTAAGGAAACATTTAAAAAGGCATTTACATTTAAAAGGTGCGATTTAAAACACATTTTCTCAGTGTCAACTTTTGACACTGACCTTTTAAAACATGTAAGCAGAGACTTTCCTCTTTAATTATGTTGCTGCCTTTAAATTAAACCTATATTGTAATTCTCTATAAAATACGGTAATATTGTGGAATTAGATTTATTTTGCTTCTCTTAGATATTGGAAATAGGAAATGAATAGGCTGAAAATGAGAATTTAACATTAATTTTGGAATATTTATCCATGTCTTCACTTAGACCATGGAAAACAGAACACTTTTTCTCCAAACAGAGATTGCATATGATACAAACATACATTCCTCTCTTTCAAGATTAGTTTTTGGTTTTGTTTGTTTGTTTGTTTGTTTTTTGCAGTTTTTGGCCAGGGCTAGGTTTGAACCCACCACCTCTGGCATATGGGGCTGGCGCCCTACTCCTTTGAGCCACAGGTGCCGCCCATCAGGATTAGTTTTTTGTGGTGAATTTGATTTCACTATAAAGAGTTAGAAGGGAATTATGAAATCTGATTGCTGGGACACTTATCGAATGAACTGGAGGAAGGGACATTTTTGGAGTTTCTCTCCAATATTGTTATTAAAATCCTCTTCATTCCATTCCAGTGTAGAAGAACCTCCTCATGAGTTAACACAGCACTCTATTCCTGCATCGCCTTGTCAGAAATTCAGTGGGCAAAGTTATATAGCACAGACCAACACATCAAAGTAATTTTCATGTACTGAGCAATCTTAGGAATTTAATTATTTGCCAAAGCAATCTCTGTTTTGAGGAATTTAAAGAAAATAAATTCTAAGCATTCAGCATCGGTGATATATAAGAAGAAAATGGGACCTGGAATTAGACACCCAGATTAAATACGTGCAAAATATTTGTTTGTGATTGGACCTCGGATAGATCAGATCATTTTATTTTAGCTTCAATTTGTACTTCTTCATTTATATGAAAGGATGTTGTGAGGGCTCAGTGAAATATGGTTTTAGATACTTTTACTAATAGTCCTTAAATATTTTACATTGTTTCTCTATGTTTCCCAAGAATAATGAGTTGTTATATTATTTCAGCATTTTAAAATTTCCTTGTTAGGTCTTAGTTTAATTATTAGTAGGTCCTGAGATGAAAGAGGCTGAACTATTCATGAATTTTGCATTAATTTGGATTTCAATTTTTCCTCTTGTCTGCATGTAACTGTTCTCTAAAAGTCACAAAATAAATAGGTGTAGAGGCTTGGTACCTGTGGCTCAACAGGCTAAGGCTCCAGCTACATACACCTGAGCTGGCAGGTTCGAATCCAGCCCCTGCCTGCCAAACAACAATGATGGTTGCAATCAAAAAGTAGCCAGATGTTGTGGCATGTGCCTGTAGTCCCAGCTACTTGGGAGGCGGAGGCAGGAGTCTCGCTTGAACCCAGGAGTTGGAGGTTGCTGTGAGCTGTGATGCTACAGCACTCTACCCAAGGGGGACAGCTTGAGGCTCTGTCTCAGAAAAAAAAAAAAAGGTCTCAAAAAACATAAGTAGGAATGTGGGAAAGTAGATAGGATACTAGAGACTTATGTAATTTGTTGAAGAACATGCTTTTTTTTTTTCCTTCTTCTTTAATGCTTTTTGCTTTGTGGTATTTTTTTCCTCTTCCTCCTCCTCCTTATATGCCTTTCATATTGTGGGAAAATTAACCTGTCAGCAGTTTTTATTTTTCTGGAATGTTGTGGATTTTTGTTAGAGAACTTTTGTGATTCTTTTAAAATTTGTTTTGTGTTTGATCAGGGCCTGCGTGCTGCTCTGCTGCCCTGTCTCATTTCTGCCATCTCCACCGTCTGGCAAAGAGGGTCTGTAAAGGTTCCTAATTGGTCTCCCTGCTTCCAGCTCTGGCCCCAACTACAGTCTATTGTAAAACCTGTAGCTAGAGTCCCTTCTTTTAGAATACAATGCTGATCACTCCTCTGCTCTGACTCAGAAACGTCCGGTGAGTTTTCTTCTCAATCCAAGTTAAAGCCAGATCTTCACGGTCCCGCATGACATGGCTTCCCAGCTTCTCCCCAGTCATCCGCCACCACCTTCCTCTCAGCCTCAGCCACAGTGGCCTTCTCCTTGTTTTTGCCTACAAGGGCAGGTCTGCTCCCTGGTGGGGACATGCCTCTGCTCAGACTTCTGAGCCATTTCTTTCCAATTTCCATAATGTTCAACCTACTTCCTTCTTAAGGTCATCAAAGCAAGGAGCTTTTTCTTGCCATCTTGTTTGAATTGCACCTGCTTGTTGTACTCCAAACCCACTCTCTCTTCTCTCCCCTCAGTCCACCTTGGGATATGGATGTCTAGTGTGTGTGGTTGTGTAATAGTCACCTACTTATTTGCTTTATTTCTTTCTTACTCATTGGAATCTAAGTGCTCTAAAGTTAGGAACTTGTCTTCAGTTAATAGGCAAATTATTCCCTGTTCCTCAGTTTCTCTGTTTGCAGTTATCATATGAATCCAACAAGAAGCTCTGGGGTCAACAAAACGAGTTTCTCCCCTCCATAATATGGAACTAGCTATTTTTAATTTCCAAACACGAGATGATTTATTTCTGTAATGAGTGAGAAGCCGTTTTTCCTTGAAGAGAACTCAGCGATTCCAGATATCATATCCAATTCTCCTACAGGTGCCTGTAACCATATAAACAGAGTAACCCTCAGAATTGCCTGGCAAAACTGCAGAATCAGGAGTTGTTTACTGTTAAAATGTGAAGGGAGCCCCTTTCAATATTCTTGCTTCAGACATACCCACTCTAAGCAGGAGGATTTGAATTAGAATCTGCGACATTGTTTTCCTGAGGTTTCTTTCAATATATGCGGCTTAATGATCCTGGGAAACCAACCCTGAAGGACTAATGTGATCACCAAATAAACAAGACGAAACCTGGAATCCAGTGGCTTCCTAGCAGGGAAGATGACAAAACAACCGCTTTTGTTTCCTCACACCTCTAGTTCAAACTTAAATGGATCGATTTTTGAGTAAGTTTTCTTATTCTTAATCATTTTGGGCTTCCACATTATGATCAGGAGACGGACATCTTTCAGAGTGCTTGATTCCTGTTGTCACAAGTTGACACAGAAGTGGCCGAGCTGTGGCCCACAGAGCACGGACTGTGAGGAGTGTTTCCTTAAGCTCCTGGGATCTTTGTTCTCAGAGTATAGGAACCATGCCTCAGGCTGGATAAGGTCTTAGACAAAATTCCCATCATATGTAGGAAGACCTTCAATCTAAACAAGGTCTTCTAGGGAGAAAGATCAGTATGAAGAGGATAACAAGTTGTGATGGACACCCATGTCAGGCTGTCTGTGCCTGCCTTGAAATTAGATAGATTTACCATCTTGGGCAGAGCATGGCTGCTTTTTCTGTGTCACTTAGACTAGGCTCTGACTTAAATGTATTACATGAGGACTCTAACTATATATATACTTTTTCATTCTCTTGGGATCTGATAATGTTTGGGTGGATTGTGTGATTAATTAAGTGCAGATGGCTTTGTGCTTGTACAAGAAGTTTACATTGTTAGGGGGAAATTAAATAGATAAAGTAAAAATAGGCTTTGTTGCCGGTTTGCTTAGGACAAATTAAATGATTCATTTTCAGATTGTCTATCCCTGCTATGAATTTGATGGAGGTGTTATGTTACAATAGTTTCTTGAATAGCTAAGTTAAAGTTAGTTATGAAATTATTTGTTTAGTAAGTTTTGCTCACATAATGTTCAATGTGTATAACTTTTGTCTGGTGAGATGTTGTAGACAGATTCTTGGTTTGGGGCTTGACCAAAGAGCTCCCCCTTATTTGAAAAATGAATCCTACAGAAAATTATTTCAAAGATCTTAGGGTGAGGATGGGAATGAATATGGGTACTGGGGCCTCTTCTATTTTTGAGAAATGTAGTCTTATTGTAAACAAGTTCTGGATAAAACCTGCTTGAAAGGATGGAGTACAGGAAGGAAAGAAAGCATCTCTTTTTTTTTAATTATTTTTTTATTAAATCATAGTTGCATACGTTAATGCACTCATGGGGTACACAATAACTAAGAAAATGCCATGAATGCTATGTTAACCAGTTTGATGAAAATATTTCAGGTTGTATATGAGACCAGAAAGCATCTCTTTTAAGGGTGCTGTAAAGTCACCCCATTAACAGAGCCTTGAATTCTCATAAAATCATCAAGCAAAACAATTAAGATAGCGGAAGTGCTAATAGTTCAAGATTAACATGCAACATAATACTCTTGGGCACTTTTTAATTTGCAATTTTAGGTAGCTCGATGATAGGAAAATTCTTTTGCAACTTAAGAGAAAAAGAGCAACAGAATTCAGAAAGAAAGAGAGAGAAAATAATGTGAACACTTTTAAAACAGGCCCACAGTTGTAAAAGAAATAATAACATAAAACCGATTATTTGTGTGTCTGAGAGAACGTTTCTGTGTGTAAACAGCCCCAGAAGGGCTGTAAGTCCTTAGTCTATCTTTGTTTTCACACTTTTGACTCAGGCATTAAAAAAACACCGAATGCAGTTCTTTTTGCCACCCTCTAGGAATATGTAAAAAGTAACACAATACCCTGAATGATTCTTTCTATTTATCTAAGTTTGACCAGCTGCAAAAAGAGTCTGACTGACAAGAAATACTGTATTTGACTAGTTCTTGTCTATGAAGAACCATATGAGTGAAGTGAGTGAAAGATGATCAATCACATGTAAATTGATTTAAAAATAGTAATATGTTATTCTTATGAGAAACAGAGCATGGTACTGTGACAGAGATAATTTATATTAAGCAAAAAATAGTAGCTTTTTGGTTAAGGGATAAAGAAGTTTTGAGAATATGTAGGTTATAGCCAACACATCTTATAGAAAAATGACTATCAAACTATAAAAACATACACTTTATGTAGGAGAAAATGGGGCAAGGTAGACATTATCATTGGAGTATTAACAATTTAATGTGTTAAAGATGATCTGCTCATTGTTTAGCACATTTGTAAGAATAGAGTAGAGTGTAGGAACTTAGTGGGGGTAACATGCGAAGAAATTGCAATATTTATAAACATGCATTACAGTGAAGAAAATTGGGTTGGCCTTATTGCATTTGGTAGAGGATTTTAAGCACAGGCTCCCATAACCACTGTTCTTATAACTGAATGTCTTTTTTTTTTTTCCTCTATGTTTTGTTTCCAAAGATGAGACCAATGGCTTACATTTTTATATGGGAGCATTATTATCACAATTGACAACATTTCTTGAATACTTGTCATATATCAGTCACTTGGGCTAAGCACTTATCCCTTGTCCTCATCAGTCTGGGAGAGAGATACTGTTATTCAACTCATTTTACATATGAGGGAACTGAGACTCAAGAAGGTGAAATAACTCTCTGTGTCCTTAGAGCTTAGAACCTTAGGCACCAGGTTCAAATTTGGGTCTGTCTCAAATATTTACTCCCCTGTTTATATCCTGTCTGCAAGTTCTTGGGCATTGCCTAAAAAGTGATCTCTTCGTATTGTCAGCAAAGAGCTAGTTCAACATGAGTTGCAGCCATTTTCTTCTATTCTGGAGCTGCCAGAAGAACGAATATCATGCAGAGAGAAGAAGTCGGCCAATTTAAGTACTGAAGAAGAAAAAAGATGTGCAATTCCACAGCTGACTCATGATATTTTAGTGTGCCTCTCGCTTGGCACAATGTCCAGAAAAATGCAAATAAAGCTAACCTGCTTCTGAGATAAAGTGAGTCAAACTGGGCTTCTCAAGAAGGTCTCTCTAATTTGGGTACTGGGCATAGGGCAGTCCTCTTCGGATCTCCCACCTGTCAGGTTGATATGGGTGTCGGAGAGCCAAACACAATTATTTTCCTAAGCTTCAACGACGAGATACCCTGGCTTCTTCACAGAGTTCCTTCAACATCTCCAGTGATATATCTCCGATGCTCGTGGGCCCCCAGGATTTCCTGTGCCCTGTTGCTGTGTGCATGGCAGTTAAATTGCCAGAATTGGAAACTTTTCATTTAAACCCAAACCCATCCTTCTGCATGTGATTTTATTGTGTCTAGGAATATTCAGTAGAAATGGCTTCTGCATACTGATGTAACAAGAATAGAATCAGTGGGAAGGAAAAGTAAGATGTGCATCCCAGAGGCACTGTTCAAAACCTTCTGAGCTCTGTTCCTAGATGCTCAGTTTTTATTAGCGGCTAAATTAAGAGTGAGAGAAATTGAATTAAGCATGGCAGCAGAGTAACTGGTGATCACAATTGAATGGTATCTCAGATACTGGGGGATGGCATAGACTGTGTAAGTTCTCAAAGGACAGTCCTGTAACCCAAGCACTGCCTGTCCCTTGCAGGTGTGATTAATTAAACTCCTTGTTAGGGAGGTCATTGGGTGCCATCCCCATGCTAAGCAAGCTAGCATGCATGCTTGCTCTTTTTCAAAGCAAGCCAGCTTTTACATTTATTTGCAAGCATCTTCTGTTACTTAATTTCATTTTTACCTTAAATAACGAGTAAATTTGAAGCCTGTAAATTCTTACAGTGCAGGTCAGTGGAAGCTTGGTTGGGAATGCCGCATGCCACATCCGGAAATCTTGACTCATTGTTACATTGCATTAAACAGCCACAGCCTGGCGCAGACTAACAGAGGGCTGGGTAAAAGGTCAGGTGTTGTGTTTTCATCTTTTGTTTGTGTTATTATTTTCCCGGCTGTTAAATGGTACTGTAAGCATTAAATAGGCACTTTGCATTCCTATGGAGACATTGTGTGAATTTTTATGAATCTATCCAGGTTTACTTATTTTGTGCTTCCAACTCTTTGTATTAAAAATTTTATATATTTTTTACATAGACGTTTCAAGTCTGAGGCTTTCAAACATTGACGCTTCTTGTGGTCATTACACAAACGGGAATGCCCTTTATTATAGAATGCAGCGATGGGGAGTGCTGGTCAGCTAAGGATAATCTAGACAAGATCTGAAGACCTGGGTTTTATTCCTGGACTATCTTGCTATTTTTCTAGAGAACCCATTTGACTCTCAGTTTATTAATGCTCACAGAAATCTTTAGAAATAGTGCCTAGAATTAATTGTCTTTTAAAAGCAACAGGATCCTTCTTTTCGTTTGCAGGATTTTGCGTTTGATGTGTAAATAAGAAGAAAAAAAGAAAAGTATGCTTTAAATAACAAAAATAAAGCCTTGGAGTCTGGACACAGTAGCAGAAGCCAATGAAAACATCACCAGCCTTGAGCTGTGGACAGATATTCACAGAATGAACAGTTGGGTTACTGTGTATGATATTTACAATAAATAAAACATGGATATTGTCCTGGGCAAGCTCTTTGGCACAATTTTCCTTCACTGATTTGATAACATGGTTCACTGCATCACTTTCAGCTGCTAAAAATAAGGAGGCGTGATTTGGTTCATCTGATCCATCCCTGCTCTTGCTGTTATCTTCTTATCTCTCTCCCTCTGACGGTCCTGTCCTTTGCTGTTTCTCCTAGCTTGACACGCACTGGCAATGGTTCTATTAGCGGTGGCAAATCTGCTGAGCTTGCTTTTCAAGGGAGCATGTCGTCACCGGCACTTTTTTTTTTTTTTTTGCAGTGCCTTATTAGTGGGTGCCCTTTACTGACTCTGCAGGAGCCATCACCTAGAATTAAACATTTTCTGCTAGGCCTGTCCTTCCTCTTTGCAAAATGATTATAGTCCATTATGCCTCCTCCTTGCTGACAGACAGATACTGCTGAGATTACAATAAAGTCCCTGCAAATTTAAATATGATGCTGCCTTGGTGTATGGGGGACTTTGATAAAAAGAACCATTTGAAGAAATGCCTTTCAGTGAACAGAATATGGTAGAGACTCCTCAAAATCATTTTATGGGGATGCCTGGTTCTTATTAGATTGATAATGTCAGGAGCTAGAATCTCGAGGTTAGATTAGTTGCACATCTAACACACTTAAATTATCCCGGAATAGGAGATGCTAATAACTCAGCGTTAAGTCCAAGAACGCTGCCTCTGCAGAACAAAAAGCACCCAGTGAAAACTGAGAATTTCCCATTTTTCTAATTTTAGGGTTATCATTTACATTTCACCCCAACAGACTTTTCTTCTTCCTCGTTTTGCTCAGCAATAGCAGTTTCCTTTTATTCTCCAGCAAATTTGGAATAAAGAATCCCAAACCTGGAGAGACCAGTAAGTTAGGAGGACTTTAGAAAAATATCACAGAGCAAAGACACAGTCCCACTTGATGACTGATTATCTGTAGTTAAAGCGTGGTTTCTTTTCTTTTCTTTTCTTTTTTCTTTTTTCTTCCCTAATACATAGATATTTCCCTCCCCACCTTCTGGGCGGTCTTTCACTTTAAGCTCTTCTTCCCAAAGCTTTCATTATCTGTTCTCAGGTAATTGGAGGTACCAAGGTTACCTGTGTGTTTTCTCTCCATTTGAAATTTTTTTTTCATAATAAATACATGTATTTCATTATTCTTCATTACATTATTCCCCCCCCCCAGTGGTAAGACAGAATTTATTTACAGAAAAGAATACAGAAAACACTAAAGCTCCTGGTAGAGGGAGAGAATTCAAGTGGGGAGAGAGAAGCTCTCTCCGTTTCTCTTCTGGTCTTTCCCCGTCTCCTCCTTTAGGCTTTTAGTCTCAGGGTATATGTAGGTGTATGGGTTCCTTGGCCAGGAAACAAATGAATACAGTCCCAGGTGATTTTAAAAGTATTATAAAACCTCTGAAATCTGACTTAATGTTCTCCCAGGAAACTTTAGATTTGTGGTTGCAATAGTCTCTTGAGAGATGGTGCAGACACCTCAAAGGCATTTTTTTCTCAAAAATGAATAAATAAAACTATTAAATGCTTCTGTGTATCAATACGATACATGAACTTTGCTTTCGGACATGAAACTCCCCAAATGAATCACAACCAGTTACTAGAGATCTATATACAGAATTAGTGAGGGACTAGAGAGAGAGAGAGGTATTGGCTTGGCTTGGGGTAGTGGTCAGTGTCAGAGAGTATTAGAATATGACCAACACTACAAATTTTTCCAAAAAGAATCTATACAGCTGCAGTTTCAGAGCCCCCCAAATGATTTGGAATTGTGAGTATTCTGCTATAGCTGAGGACGCGGAAGCATTGGGCAGAATGTCGGGGATGACAGGTAGCTTGGGGTTATTTGAACACCACGAAAATATGTTTCAAACTTATTCTGCAGGCAATGGAAGTTTCAACAGTTTATAAGGAGTGATTATTTGAGAGTCATATCTGCAGATAGGTTTGGAAAACAAAATTCAGTGTTAGGCTGAAGTAGAAATAAGGAGACAGATGATGGACACCCTAAAAAATCAAACAGCAGTGATATAAAGGAGGGGTGGGGGGAATTTACAACACGTACATAAATTTGAATGGATGGGGCTTGGTGGAGAGCTGTGAATGTTTTGTGTTCGTGAGGGCAAACCTATGAGGATTATTCTGAGATTCCTCATTTGGACATGGAGCAGAAGCTGTTGATAACTCAGATGAAGAGTGTAAGACCCGGGAGTCAATGTCATCGCATCAGCATTGCTGAACCATATCTCACTGTAAATCATTCACGCGATTCCCTTTTCAGTGTTGACTTTGAAAACCTGGGATGCAAAGCCCGAGATTATCAATGACATCATGTTTCAGTGTAATGCGGCACCATTTCTAATTTACACTTTACAGAATATTTTTATCCAACTCTCAGTATGTTTCTCCTTCTCTACGGTTATTTCTCATCCCTTCGTGTATTGCTTATAAACCTTTAGGAATCCTAAGATAGATCAATGCCACATTAAAATTTAAGGAACGGCTTCATCAAAACCACAGGCTTCCTTTCTTGGGGACTGTTAGGCAGCCAGAGAAAGGAAAACCTGTCAGGAGTCTGCAGGGCTGTTGTTGGGGCTTGACTGCCGCATGACCACGATGGGGGCTTTAAATAGCTCCCCTCTCCCAACAGCACAAGAATCTGGGCAGCCAGGAAAGGGGAGAAACTTCACTGGGGACTTCGGAGACAAAGCGATAGTGGTTTAAGTGCTTCAGTTCTTGGATCATTTCTAATATATCAAAGATATTAATGTGCTTTTGTATGGCTATTCTTTCCCTTGTTTTAAAATTCTGTAATGGCAGGTCAGACTAGGCCAAGCTTTGACGGGCTTTTAAAATTAATCTTTAATAAGATGAGGTTGCTGCCAGTACCTTAAACAAATAGTGAACATAACTTGGATAAATGTACAATTTTCTTCAAATTTGGCTTCTTGCTTGTATCTGGGGAGAAAAGTTGTTTCTTTCTCTTTTTTTTTTTTTTTTTTTGAGACAGAGCCTCAAGCTGTCACCCTGGATAGAGTGCTGTCACATCACAGCTCACAGCAACCTCCAATCCTGGGCTCAAGCGAGTCTCCTGCCTCCACCTCCCAAGTAGCTGGGACTACAGGCGCCCGCCACAATGCTCGGCCATTTTTTGGTTGCAGCCATCATTGTTGGGCGGGTCCGGGCTGGATTCGAACCCACCAGCTCAGGTGTACATGGCTGGCACCTTAGCCCGTTGAGCCACAGGCGCCAAGCCGAAAAGTTGTTTCTTTCTTCCCTTTTCTGTCCTTTCATTTTTCTTCGTTCTCCCTCTCTTTCCCCTTTCATTTCCTTATTTTTTTCCATCCCTTCCAGCATTATTCCTGCATTTTTTTTTTTTTTTGTAGAGACAGAGTCTCACTTTATTGCCATCGGTAGAGTGCTGTGGTGTCACAGCTCACAGCAACCTCCGACTGCTGGGCTTAAGAGATTCTCTTGCCTCAGCCCCCCGAGTGGCTGGGACTACAGGTGCCCACCACAACACCCGGCTATTTTTTTGTTGCAGTTCAGCCAGGGCCAGGTTTGAACCCACCACCCTCGGTGTGTGGGACCGTCGCCCTACTCCCTGAGCCACAGGCACCGCCCTATTCCTGCATCTTTTTAATCATACCCCAAAGAAGGCTTCAGTTCTACCCTGAGTTCTTTAAAACCCAATGGCAAATCTTAAATTCTACTCCGTTTGATAACCTGTCGAAAGCCATGGCAGCACTATTGTTTATTTACTTTAAGGACCTATATTGAGGTTAGCGTCATAAATATTCATCGCAAATTTTGTGAAAGGGAAGCAAGATTGACAGAAATTCGGTGTTTTGTGCCATAATATAGTGGTTAAGATTCTAGGGCAAGGACCGTACACGTATACATAAATATAATAAATGCACTAAACATTAAGACAGATTTGGGACGGTGCCTTGTATGGATAAACGTACGCTTTTAAAAAGTGCATCACAGTAATACAGATTATCAATAACCCATTCTCGGTCCAACTGAACCTCGAGCCTGTCTCGGATATTAAGAACTATTCTGGAACTCATTGCTGGCATATGCTACTTTAGGCAAAATCGACCTTTAGCATCACTCTCAGAAATAAGAGGCAGAAAGCTGCTTCTTTTGAGGCTCCATCCAGAAGTGGCTGTGCTCCAGCCAAGAACATCCAGAGATTTTCAAAATACCAAATGGTGCAGACTACACAGTTTGGAAGAAGCTGCCATCTGAAAAGTCTTGGAGGTGTTATCTGGCTACTGATTACTCCTAGGGAATGATTTTTTTTTTTTAATTTTTAACTTCATTTCCCAGTGCTACTCTAGAATTTTCTCTTATGCTTACTGCCTTTTACAGTAAATATGTATATAAACAATGAAAATGCGTTCTTGTGTTAGTATTACAAAAATAAAAAAATGCAAAGAAAACTCAACGCATTGATCTATAGGCCTTGTGAGCTCTTTTTGAACGTGGCTGTCAGGGCACAAATAAAGTTAGAGTTAACTTCTTTATGTTCATTGGCTTTTAATTTATTTGTCACTTCCTTGTAGGAAACCTGCAGAACAATCCACAGGCTGACTGCAGGGCACTTACTTTGGGCCAACTATTTTTTTTTTTTTTAATTTAATTCCTCCCCACAAATTCATTAAATAGATACAGGAATTTCCATTTGGAAGCTGAGGCAACTGAGGATCATAAAGATGAAGTAACTTTTCCCAGATCTCACAGCCAGTGCCACGCATGGTAGCAGAGCTGGGGCACAAACCCCCATCTCTGTCTGTAAAGACTGTAGTATTCGTTTACACACAGGACAAACAGGGCATTGTTTGGAATAGTTTGGGGGATGCTACGTACAGAAAGAACGGCCACTGAACAGGTCCAGGAGTATCATCTACTCAGAAATACAAAAAGAAAAGGATCATTAAACTGGATGGATATTTGTGTCGTTAGGCATAAAATACTCAGTGGATATCTGTTAAAATTTTAACATTCCAATGTTAGCCCTTACATGCCGCCTCTAAGGCCATCATCCTTGTAACCAGTCATATGTGGAACATGATCTGCCCTCTATAGACCAGAGAAGAGGGTACCCGGGGGAGGTGACTATGCGACAGAATGTGGTTTGTAATATCAGTTCAAGAAAACTTGGAAGCTGTGTTGAGGACCAGGTTGTTGAAGGTGCAGTCATCCACGCACGTCCTTGAGAAGTGGTTGAACTTGGTAGTTAAGAATAGCAAAGAATGTGGGTTTTGTAGTCCCATCATACTTCCAAAGTCCAGCAGCATCATGTATTAGCTGTGACCCCCCGAGAGTTACTTAATGCACTCCTGATTCCAATGCCTCGTGTATGGAGTTGGCACAACAAATGCCACCTGTCTCCTAGGATTGTGTGACAGACACTTCCACAGCACTTAGTAGAAGATGCTTGGTGTCCTGAACACTTTCCAAGTAAGTCATTGAGTATGCAGAACCAGGTTGGAACTATGATGGTTAGATTTGAGAGGATAAAAGGAGTCTGTGTATATAAAATATGTATAAAGCAATGGCAGGCCCATAGTAAGTAAGCAATAAATGTTAGGTCTAAAAGACTGATCCTCAGCAGAGAAGCAAGAAGATACTGCAAGCAGAGGAAATGTCATATGAATAAGCAATAGAAACGAGTACGTATTTCATACCTGCTACTGAAGTCACAATCATGAATTCGATTCTGGTAAATAATGAGGAGAAACTTTCAAGTGAAATGTGGCACAATAAGCTTCTCAATTTCCAATATCTGCATACGAGATATACCCAGTGATTCACATTTTAGTGGCTTAAAGGCATTGCCAAATATGTCATTTCCCTCCTCAGTTAAGTGGGCAGTCCGCCTTTTAAGAATGCCTGTGTCAAATTTTTCTAGCAGATACAATAAAAAAGTTTTTAAAAGGGGAATAAAAGAGAATGCATGTGTCTATTATGGAGACTTACTGTGATATGGGGGGAAAAAAGGAATGAAAAAAATATAGAGTTTGTTCTGAATTGACTTTTGTTGGGCTCGGGGGGAGGGAGACCGGTGTCTCTGGTTCCAAGACCGTGATTCTCTGGACACAGAGACCGTTAAGAGCTGCTGGGTTTTCTCTACTCACAATATCCACGTTCACTACCATGCCTAAGTGAAACTATGGCCGCTCAAGGTATTCGAAAGGTTCTCTGTGAAGCATGTTTTACCTTGACCCTGAGCTTTTTTGGTTATTCCGTAGATAATAATAGCGACATTTAATCAATGTATTTCTTTCTCATTCGTAATTGTCATTTGACCTTGTTTTATAAAAGCTCTTATGGTCTCTAAGCCTTGTGAGCTCTTTTTTGAATGTGGCTGTCAGGGCATGTTTTTCTGAGTAAACTAGGCTGGAGAGGAAGGTTCACGAAGCCGGAGTTCCATCCAGGAATAACCCCTACACAGGTGCAGATCTGTCTGTGCTTGTTACTTCGTCTTTTCACACTGTAGCTGCCCTCCGTTTGTGTCTAGTTTTGGAAGGGCGGGGCACTTGAGGAGCTAACATTGGGGTTCGTGTGTGCTGAAAGAGCAAGGGCTTTACCCAGGGCCCATATCATGGGCAGGGAGAATGAAATGCTTCTAGATGTATAATCCAACACCGATTCCCCAAGCATTAAATAAACCAACCATGAAGGACCTCAGTCCCACACCTGCAAGGAACTTTGTTCTGCAACAACCTGATGGGCCTGGAAGCAGGTTAATCCCCAGAGCATCTAGAAAGGCACACAGCCCTGCTGATACCTTCCTTTGGTCTGCGAGCCTCTACTCTGAGGACCCAGGGGAGCCGTGCTGTGCTGGACTTCCACCCCGCAGAACCGTGCATTAATGAAGGGTGTCCTTTAAGCAGCTAAATGGTTGGTGATTGGGGGGCTGGTAGAAGGCAGTGCTTTTCAACAGGTGTGCCCTGAGGGGATCTTAGGGGTGTTGTGAAAAATTTTAAAGACAATTAATTAACTTATTTTCCAAAGGAAAAAATATAAATAAATAAATACCTAGTGTGAATTAAATACACATAAGTATATGATTATAGAAATTTGTCCCTTAGTTGTTCTAGTTATCAAATAAGTAGAATTCAGTTTTATGTATTTAAAAAAGCAAATTATGTGAGTCAGCAGAGAAGTTGAGGGGTAGTTTTAGAAATTTCCAAAATCGTAAACAGACTGGAGGGTAAAAATCTCTATTAATAAATCAGATTTTGCTCTCCAGCAGCACGGTATCAAAATTTAGAACCAGCAGCCTACGCCTACAGATCCAACCCTGTTTCATGAAGCAACTGTCATTGGTAACTAATTGATGGCCATAAAATACTTCTGCACATGCCAAATGTTATAAAATATGCTCAGAATTCAGTAGCAATGCAGGGTAATTCCTATGCTATCAGGTGTGCAGATTGAAATCTTACCACAGGTCGTTATTTTAAACACATAAGACTATGACAATGCCTCCAATCCTAGCTTCCAATAAAGCAAGGATGGGGAATAACCAATAATTTGCATGATCCATGGTTTTACTGAAAGGTAGGAATCTCTGTCTTCTTACTGGCCACAGTTTGCTCTATGACAGAAGAGCCTGAGAAAGGTGTTGATGATACATTGTCACGCAGATCACTTTATGAGCTGCGTTCTTTATGATGTGATGGTTGCTCTATGGACACCATGTTATTTATTGAACAGCAGAGTAAATAGGCGAGGAAATCTTTGTTGCATATCTAGCCAATCGTAATCTGCTCTAGTTTTGTGGAGCCCTGGTTTTTTAAACTTATTTATTCTGCTTCTTCTCATTATATGCATTATCAGTCATTGTTTTATAGCAATCTTTTTTTTTTAAATAGACTCTCAACTTGAAGCATTTAAAATGCACCGCCTGTCAAATCCAATTCAACTAAGATACCTAAATGCATGTTATTCAAATTAAATATGAATGCTTTGAAAAGTATACTTATATCATAATTGCTTAAAACTACGTTTCCGTGTTATGTATGTTGTAGATTTTAATCTTGTCAATGTATGCAGGAGCCAAAGTTAGTTTTTTAAAAAAAGCCCTTGAAATAAATTATTCACATCACATACATCTATACATCTGATAGTGTAATTAGCAATCAAAAGTACTACATATGGTGATGTAATAGAGACATTATAATTTTTGCACATCTCGCTGTTGATGAATTTAGGCACTACAATTTGCACATTTTCTATTTTATTATTTTGGACTAAAAAAAGATAAAAATAAAATAACATGTTTTGTTTTTTGTGGTTCCTTTTTAAATCATCCTTCACACGCCTTTCTCTTCCCTTCCGCGTCTGGCTCTCGTTTCCCCAGTTTAGACAGGACTTGTTTTTCCTCTTTTATCTTCACTCTTTTTCCTGCTCTGCGATGCCAACACTAGTAATAATAATAGTTATCTTGGACCTTGATCCCGGGGGGATTGGGAAGGTTGAGGTCACTTCTCTGTTTAAAGGTACCCTTCTCATTGTTCCAGAATGAGAGTCATTTATGCTTTTCTCGGTATCTTTATGAATTGTTTGCACTTCTCCAAGTGTGCCTGACTTCATTTTTCTAAAAGTTTCATGTATCATAATATTCATCACCATAGCTAACATATTTATTCTTCAATTCTTATTTCCTTGTAATGCCTCTAAAGTTTCAGGGCTGTCTTCTACTTCACCTCATTTTTTTCCTTTCTCTTTCTCTCTCTGTCTTCATTAGAGGTGGGACCTCTCTATATTAGATATAATAAAACCTCATCCCTTTTAGTGGATGGAGAGCATTTCATCCAGATAATCTTTCGAAAGTGTGACTGTGCGGACGTCCCCTGTTTAGCAGCTCCCCATAGCAATCTTTTGTTTCTCCCTATGCGTCTCTTTTTTCTTCTCTGGTCTCTGGCACATTCTTGTTGCCACATCTGAAGTCTCCATACTCTTTCTAACTGGAAAGATTTGATCCCTCAGACGCTCCCTCTGTTTATACCAGGACAATTAAAAAGACAAATAACTAGCATCATAAGTAGAATTTATTCAGAGGAAATGTATTTCTGCTTTATGCCAACATCTCGAGCTATACTCCAAAAAAGAGATCGGGGTATAGACGTGCTTAACCCAAAGAATTGGATTTAAATCTTAGTCCTGGTTTTTAGCAGCTATGGGACAAAACTGTCATCAGTTCCACGGGTATAACAACTATACATAGGGCAAGTGTGAGTTTTAAACCGTATTAGATTATGTTCGCAAAGTCCCAGGCACCAATTCCCACATAGGGTCTTGGGTATGGGTTAGACTAACAGATTTAGCAAACATATTTTCTTGCATCACTTAAATATGCTATGCAGCTATTCTTAGCTGATTTATTACTGCAAAATAAAAACAAACAAGAGACAGAAGGGCCTCAACTCATTGTGTATACCTTCTTCCATCAGGCTGATTCCAAACCAGACAGAAACACGTTCCATACTTAGCAACATTTACTCAGCTAATGGTGGTGTGAGGTAAGGCTGGATTATTCATACTAGCTATGGAAACAAAGTTTCCTCTGTGAAATGGACATCCAATACCTATTCATAGGTTTATCACTGAGGAGGACACCGCCTTTAAGGAGACTTCCTTGTCATGGTCCGCTTGGTAAATGAGCCCTGTCTTTAAAGTTAAAGTAGAACAGTGACACCTGTTTCAAATATTTTATAATTTTGCCAATTTTGCATTTTTAATATACGACCCTTCACTGGTGATATCCAGCCACAAATGAATCAGTACTTAAATGATTCCCCAAAATTGGCACTTTAAAAAAGCACAGTCACTCACACATGACTAAGTGGGATTGGTTAAACTTCTTTTGAAATAAGTCACAAATTGGTTCACGCCTAGCTGTGAGCTCAGCATCACAAGTTGAAGCAGACTTGGGAAATTTTTCTTGCCATAGACGAATGAAATCAGTTTTGGCTAGAAAGGATACAACCTATAATAACACAAAAAGATCTCGTGACCCCACTGTTGGAGAATGTTTTCTCACTGGTCCGTCCACGTGCAGCGGAAATGGTAGCTGCTGATAGGCAATCGGAGTCTTATTTTCACACTCCTGAAGAGTCTTTCCACTCTCCCTCTCTGCCTCTCCTCCAATCTCACTCCCCCCTTCTTCTTTCCTTCCTCCCCTCCACGTGTCTCTCCCTTCTTCCCTTACTCCATCTCTATCTCCCTCCCTCCTTCCTTCCCTCCTTCCCCACTATTGAATATCTTCTGCATACTCTGTAATGAGATATCTTGTGAGCATTGACAGGTTTTGGTTAATGTGATACTGTATTAGCTGACAGCAGTGAGGCCTGTTGCTCTTTAACTGACCAGTGTTCAAACAGGGCTCAGAAAGCTCTAAGGACTAGCGGCTACCAGCCTGGATTCTTCAATCAGACCTTCTAATCCATTTCTGCCATCACTGACTATTACAGTACAGGGCTTAGCACCTAACGTTGTTAGGAATAAATGACATAACAGTGTCAGTTCACCTGCACACATGTGTAATATTTTTGGACATTTATTCACTTAATTTAAATCAGGAAACTTGGATGGGCCTGCCATGTACCATATATTGTCTAGATATTGGATATACAGATGTGAATAAGGACTCAGTTCCTCTTGCTCCTGAAGTGTCGGGCTAGTGAGCAAGATGGGTCAATATATTTACCATTAACTGACGTGATGGTTAGTGGAATAGCGATCTAGGGCAGTGGAAAGTCCAGGAAGAAAGGCTATTGGCACTTTTTGTACAATCTTCCTGTAGTAAAAAAGTAGAAGCTTGTCTGGAAGTCAATGGTTAAAGCATTAACTCTACTGGCTTCAGGCAACAAGAGCCTGGACTTAAAAATGGGAACGTAGATGCTGAAAACCAGGTGTGCAGTGTTGTGGATGTGTATGAGGTGTGTGCACACACGTATGTGGACGTTACGTTAGCAGGTGTGCGCACACGTATGTGGACGTTACGTTAGCAGGTGTGCACACACGTATGTGGACGTTACGTTAGCAGGTATGCGCACACACGTGTGTAGACGTTACGTTAGCAGGTGTGCGCACACACGTGTGTAGACATTACATTAGCAGGTGTGCACACACGTATGTGGACGTTACGTTAGCAGGTGCGCGCACACGTGTGTGGACGTTATGTTAGCAGGTGCGCGCACACATGTGTGGACGTTACGTTAGCAGGTGCGCGCACACGTATGTGCACGTTACGTTAGCAGGTGTGCGCACACACATGTGTAGATGTTACGTTAGCTCCCTCTTGTTCTTGTGACACATGGCCACAAATTGAGTCTTAAAACATCTCGAATTTATTATCTTGCAATTCTGGAGGTCCGAAGTTGGAGATGAGCCTCAGGGGGCTGAAATCCAGATGTCAGCTGGGTTACATCTTTTCCCTCTGGAGGCTCTAAGGGAGGAGCGGTTTCTGCCTCCATCAGCTTCCCGACAGTGGCTGCATTCCGTGACTCCTCACCCTCTTCTGTCTGCAAAGTCAGCAGTGGCTGGTTAAGATGTTCTCACTCTGACACTGACTTTTGCCCCCCACCCCGCCACACTTAAGAGCCCATGTGATTACATTGGCCCACTTGGATAATTCAAGATAATCTCCTATTTTAAAACCAACTCGTTAGCATTCTGAATTCCAGCTGCAGCCTTAATCCCATCCCCCTTCGTCAAGTAACATATTCATAGTTTCCAAGGATAAAGCCTGGGCCTCTTGGGGAGGGGAGGCTTTATTCTGGGAAAAGGTGTATTTTTTTTTCAGATAAGGATTGCTTACACATACGGGAAAACATGTAGAATATAATTCATAAACTGAAAGTACTGTTTGAACATAAGAAAGAAGATTAGGATTTAAATCTCTTGTTAAGAAACTACCCATTACATGTGCTGTGTTCTGTGTCGAAGCAGAAATTGTGCAGATGAGTGAAAGGAGCTTGTCACGTAAATGTCGTGTAAAAGGGAAAGAAAGGACATTCTGCACACGGTGCATGATTTGTCTCTGTGAAATAAATAATGGGCTCCCAAATATGGGGTAGATGAGAAGAACATTGTTACATATAACTTTAGAAATTATTAGAAATTCAGATATAACCAGCATCTTAAAAAAATGCCACTTTAGGCTTGGTGCCTATAGCACAGTGGTTATGGTGCCAGCCACATACACTGAGGGTGGCGGATTCGAACCCAGACCGGGCCAGCTAAACAACTGCAACAAAAAAATAGCCGGGCGTTGTGATGGGCACCTGTAGTCCCAACTACTTGGGAGACTGAGGCAGGAGAATCACTTAAGCCCAAGAGTTTGAGGTGGCTGTGAGCTGTGACACCACAGCACTCTATCAAGGGCAACATAGTGAAACTCTGTCTCAAAAAAAAAGCCACTTAATATTTCCTGTGTTCAGCGAAGTTGTAAACTCTTCAGTAATAATAAGCTAACAGGTGCAGCCCTCACCACATGCCAAGTGGTCTTCTAGTTGCCTTCTATATTTTGATCACCAATTACTTACTCATTATCAGGGATGACTTCCTGGGCATCAACCTAAGAAGTCACACAGGACCCCAGACTGAGAAGGACCCCCCCTTGATTGATGGCTTGGCCTTACCATTTTGAAATTTTTAATAATTTTTGAACAATTGCCTTGCTTTTCCATTTTGCACTGAGTCCCATGGAGTGGCTGTTGGCCCTGCCAAGGGCAGCGATTACCGTCAGACGCAATGATTATCAACATTTTGCAGAAGGGGAAACTGAGGCACGGAAGAGTTAACTCATCAAAATTAGGAAAGTCAAGATGTGAAGCTGAGGAGCTTGGAAACACTCCGCACTGCTGCTTCCCTGAGATAGTATCTCCTTAAACGTGTCTGCTTCTCAGCTGTGACCCTCCGTCTGGACCTGGTTAGCTTCCTTACGTGCTTGTTGAACTGCATTATGTTTGATAGTCCTTGGTAAAAATGTTCATTTCATTTTTCAACTAAAAGAGATGAAAGCAAAAAAAAAAAAAAATCCTGAATCTCTTTCAAGACATCAGCTTTTTTCCCTTTGCGTAAACACATGTGTCAGGATATTCCCTTCTTCAAGGTATATTATTTATTAGTTAGATTTATGTAGCAAAATTTAGGAGAGATCTGATAAAACTACATCAAACACTATTTCTTCACGGTCCTAATTTATTGTGAAGAAACTTAAAGTATATATATATTGATTTTTTTTATACATGTATCAATAAAATTGCTATAAGAAGTGTAAATAGGTATATAATTCATAAAGTTATTAATATACTTAATAGATAATATGCTTATTATTTATTAATAATACATAAATAATTATTTACCTATACTTTATTAATATGCTTAATAAATAGGTATATAATTAATAAAGTTATGAATATACTTTTTTAATTATAGTAAACCAGATATAATGATAAATCATAGGGTGGGAAAAAACTGTTGAGACAGTCTGCTAGTTGTTACACTTCAAATAAATTACATATACATTTCCCAGGGTCTCCTATATACAACATGCTAGGCAGTGTAAGAGAGATTTTGCAATAATTATATTAGTAATAATAATAAAAATGTTATCTTTAAGCAGTGCAGACTCGCGAAGTTTAGAAATCCAGTTATACAGCGGTGTCCTCAGAGAGAGTCTCTGGCAAGGACTGGAAGAGATAGTGTAGTTAGAGTCCAGGGCCAAGACGTGAACACTTTAATGTTAATTCTACCAATTGATACCATGCGTAGCTTTGAGCAGTTCCCAGACGCTCTGCATACCTGTTTCACCATCTGTAAAGTGGGGCTAATAATATCTCTTCTGCCTACTTCACGAGATGATGTAAGTCCTGAATGGATCCACGAATAGGAATGCATGTTGGAAAGTTTAAGACTGGAGGAGGAGGTAGGTATTAAATTAAGGTGTTTTTCTTGCACTCTAAGTATAGTTCCAAACAAGACATCGGCATAAAATCATAACATATGAAAAAGAAAGACTTATTTAGCATGAAGCACAGTTTCATTATTTCAATCTCTATTTTACTACCGTGCTTCATATAATCCATATCTGGTGATTCAGATAGTTAATGGGCCAAAACAAAGAGATTGAAGGTGTTAGCAGCGCTAATTTATTTTAATGCTTAATCCACTGACTTATGTAATCCATATTTAGTGGCGTTGGATAGAGAGGCCAAAACATGAAGATGTTAGCAGTACCAGTGTATTTGATTTATGTCATCATTTTACTAAGTATTTATTATTTATAAGGTATTGCAGGTAATGCAGAGGTAAATATGAGGGAGCCCGTACCTTCGCAGCGAGCACATATTTGCTGGTGATAACGGGTAAAATGTGTGCGTGTAAGAGGAAAAGTATCAAATAGCTGTGAGGCTTCACAGGCGGACGAGCGCATAGGAAACGGAAAACTGTGCAACTAACAATCTGAATTTTATCTTTGGCAAGAAAAAAAAACAGAGTTTTAAATCAAGCAGTGTGAAAGAAATAGAAAGTGAAGGGGAGGTATTATCATTTTATGGAAATTCCCTCCATGGCTTTAAAAGGATTAACCAATACTGCCCAGGAGATTGTATCTGTTGGTGAATTTTTTCACAGCAATGTTTACCATGGTTTATGAAAATTTAAATTTCTCTCCTGAAAGTTTTATTGTGAAGAGTAATAGTTTTGAAAACACGTTCAGTAGATTTGGGAGTAAAATAATGTTTTGATAAAAACCCACAGCCTGGAGGTTATGATAATGAAAAATAAAAAGGCGGGCTATACTGGTTCAGATCATTTCAAGATAGTATTTACAATATCTGCAAATTTCAAACATGATAGATGAAACCCCCCCAACAAACTCACTCTTTTACGTTATTGTGACCTTGAATGCATGTCAGAGGAGCTCACTGTTTAATTTCAATAGCTGAGCTGAGGACCTTAGAGTTCATTATCACTATTCACTTTACACCCTACTGTCCAGCACAGGAGAGCATTCCCGGCTTCTCCTTGAGACACACGTAAAACATTTAACAATGTTAACAGAAACCAGCTTTGGCTTGTCATTATTTTTGAAATGAAAATACCAAAGGACATATACACAAAATCCGGAGTGGTTTGTTAAGAACTGTTTCTTCTTCTTTTTTTCAAATAAACATTTGTATGGTAAGTAGTGTCACAAATATATCAGGAGCAAATATGCCCCGCAGCACTGGATTAGACCTGTGAAGAAATTATTAACAGGACTCAGGGCCAAGGGCTTTGTTCTTGCTGGCCACCTGCAGTGTGTGGTAATGCCCTTTTAACGTTCCATCCAGGGCTCTGCATGGACTGTCGGACTTGACATTGGACACTGCTAAGAGGAGGCGAGCCTGCAGGGAGAGCATGATTAATGTGGGCCCTTCTGCAACTGGCCAGAGGCTTAGGGGATTCCTTTCTGCAGCATTCCAGAGATAATTGCCTACCATTTTATCTAGGAATGTGTTGTATCATTTGAAAAAAAAAAAAAAGAGGTTGGTGTTATATAAGAAAGGGAATCAAAAACAAATGGAGAGAAAACCAGAATATAGGTAGGTATTCTGCAGGTGGAGGGGGTTCACAGTACCAGTCTTAGTTTTATTGATTTTCAGATTGATAAACGCAAAGGTTTTATACAATTTCTCCCTTACATTCTGACAAAGTTGCATGAACTCTCTGAAAAGTAATGTTTTGTGAGTTAAAGGTGATCCTGGCCAGCTCAAAAGGTTTACTATGTTTTCCCAATTCTATGAATTAATTCTCACTCTCTTATTAATATCTCTATAAATGAATCTCTAATGTAAGGCAAAAATAAAGTGCATACTTTAAAAATAATTGATTAGAGGTATATATAACAAGATGGTGTTGGAATCCATTACTGTCTTATGTCAGCCCAATTTTGTTCCAATTTGGCATCAACAATCCACAAGAGCGTCTTAGGTTCCAAAATATTAGAGCCAAATGTCCTCTTTGTCATGTTGGGGCTGGGGGCTAGGAGAGAGAATCGACTTCGGTTGTGCACAGAATGCCCGGGCGCTCCATATGGCTTGCTTTCCGTTGGCAAGTTAGTCCTTAAAGTCTTAGGGGATTCTGCTACATGTGCATAAGTATTATAAATTAATGTTCTAATGTGCTTTGAGGCCCTTGCTAAATGAATGGCAGGCAAAATGCAAAGAAAAATAAAAAACGTATTTTTTTAAAGAAACCATAAGCATGTGGCTCACCCCAGGCTCTGGAATTAGGAATTTGAAGAGACTTTTTAAATTTTTTTTTAAACTCAATGACTTGATTCTCCTTTCCTGGAATTAACTCTTGAGAAATGTACAGAATTAGGCATTTTCCTGACACCTCTGCATTCAGAAGTGGCTGTAATCATTCCTGTCAGGCTCATTGCCTCATCCTTACTCATCAGCATTTTTCAAACACATTTTAAGTTTTTTTTTCTTTTTTGCTTTTAAAATAAAGACAGAAAATACATGAAGCCACGTGGAAGTGATCTCTGAGAAAGCTCACCTAAATTTAAAGCACTCATTTGAGAAGCCAGACCCTGGCTTTGCTCAAGGAGCAGCCCAGCCTGCCACCCACAAATTGTTCTTCTTTCTTTCTTTCTCTTTTCCTTTTTTTTTTTAATTTAGTGAAGATTCAGATTTGTTCTCTATATCCCCTGGAACTGGAAAGATTTGTAGATCTTAAGTTCTCTTGCAAAACAGTGATATATAGGAAAAACAATTCAACCAAGAGCAGCTAAATGCACAAGTTTAGCATCCAAGTCTTTACCCTCAAATCAAAGGTAATCTTTCTTCCAAATCAATTCATCCACAAATCTAAAAATCTAATGGTAATTTCTGGATGTGGGGAAGCAAAGCATTTCCCTTCTTCCCTTCCTTATTTCCATCCTTCTATTCTTTGGGGTATCTATTTTCAAGCAATACATTAGTAGACTGAATACAATCAAGTAACAATGAAACACTAGCATGAAAGGCCTGAGTTTACAATATTGTGTCACGATTATTACTTATTAAATATACAGTATACATAATATACCATATATGGTATATGTAGCAACTTATAGAACTATATATGATTACTACGTAAAAGAATCTATATGTTGGGTGGTGCTGGTGTCTCAAAGGAGTAGGGAGCCAGCCCCACATGCTGGAGGTGGGGGGTTCAAACCCAACCCCAGCCAAAAACTGCCAAAAATAAAAAAAAAAAGGAATCTATATCTTGTATCAATTGTATCAAAAAGAATTGTATTATAAACAATATATACAATTGCTATATATAATAGAACCTGTTAATAATTACTAAACATTTGGACCTTATTTTTCACTCTTCCTTATCAGAGAGAGCATAGCCTAAAGGAAAAATAATAATAATTATAATAATGCTGACTTAAGTTCATATTCCATAGGCCTCATTTTCTCATGTGTAAAATTGGGTAACTTTATTGTTTACATAGCTATTGTGTGGAAACCACACAACATGCTCAGTATTTGGAATGGTGTCTGGCTCATGGAAGTAATAAAGGGCAGCGAGTATTATTATTCCCCACCATGCAAGCCGAGTAATGATTACTAGTTTCCTCAACCCTTCTTTAGGGGTTTTGGGGTACATTTTTATTTTTCACCATAGAAACCGTGATGAGAAAAATGTCACCTTTGCTCAAGCTCAAGGTCACTCAGTCACTCACTCTTTGTCATTAGGACTTAAAGGGTTTTCGGCTTGGCTGTCTGATTTCAGTCCATTAGGCTGCAAAGTCATCAAAACAAACCAGAGGAGAGCACCATCAAAAGCAAAAGTAATAAAATCAAAGGGTCCTGGAGCAGTATTGTACTAAAAGCCATCTGCTATCTTGGTCCACCTTCTCAACCCATTTGAAATGTTATTTGTAAAGCTTTAAAAAGCTTGACTGGAAACCTTAGGGTTTTTTTAAAGACACAGTATGCGCACGCATGCTGTATTAAGAACTAAGGTATAGATTTTTGAGTATACATCAGAGAAATGCAGAGCCCTTAAGCTATTGCTGTTGAGTGAGTCGCTTCATGATTAGCTGAGCAAATGACGCTGCTAGGGTGGTTTGTGTGCACGTTTAGAAGTGTGTTTGCAGGAGTGGGGTAGTTGAACAAGAGCATTTTCAACGTTGAATTGATAATAAATACTGGCATGTATACTTTACCAGCATATTCCATTTCATTTTATTTTTATATGCAATGTCCTTACAGACTACTGGAGTTTATGTGCCATAATCAGGTGGGGGGGAAAAAAAAAGGCACAGAACTGCTACCTTGGCACTTCCACTTGACTTCGGTGCCTTGTACTCCCGCCTGACTCTGTTGGGTGTCCTTATTCTTCTCACTTCTTTTCTTGTTTGGGCTTGGCAAGAACACCTTAGCTCAGCGCCAGCGTGGTAACCTTAAACTCGCTTACTTAAGTGGCTGATCTCATCTCTTCCTTTATGTGGTTTGCGGGGATTTTTTCTCTCTTTGCCCTATTACTTCCTCCTACCACCTTGTACCTTCATCTTTCTCATTGCATTTCCGTTACAATGTTATCCTAGAAAGATAAAACAATAAATATTTTAAACCTAAACCCATTTTCATGTCAGTTGTGGGGGCAGATATTTTTATATGAACAATAATGAGAAAGAAAAATGGAGTTCTTCAAGCCTGATAAAGCCCCAATCAAACAGAGGGCACGTTCTCAACTTATAGGATTCTACTTGTCCTGTTTCTGAGGAGCAGAGAAAAAAAATTTTTTTTGCAGATATTTTAAGAGATGGCAAAACAGGGAAGCAAACCAAAGTCATCACAAAAGCCTCCCAGTGTAGCCCCAGCCATCTGCATATAGTTCACAGAACTCTTCTGTTTATTTACGAGTCGTGGAATGTGTAAAGCCAACTTCTAGCTGTAAAAGGACATACAGTTGCTCTCAAATAATTTCTTTGGCCCTTTTTTATTTTTTGCAAAATCAAGACTTTGCTTTCTCATATACACGGAGACACTGCCATGCATACGTTTTTGGGAATTCTAATGTCTCTGCTAAATCATTTAAAATGACAACTAAAAATATACTGAAAGCATAAAAGTAAAGAATTTAAATAAATATAATTGATCTTGATATATATGTATATGTGTTTGCATGCATAAAGATATTGCACCCACCAATAATATTTTAGAATAGTTCTAATGTACTTTGTTAAAGAAACACAATTAAATTGAAGACAGGAACATTAATATTCTGGTATAATTTGGTTCTTTTCCAGATAATAATCTTAGATTAAAGCAGGCACAAAGAATGCCAATGAAAGAAGCCATATATTTTACCTTAAGACTTCACAACTTGTTTCCCAGGAATATATTTTATCAGAGGATTTTAGAATGAAAACTATTTCTCAAATCTCATCTTGATATAATGAGTTCAAGGAGGTAAATTGTTTAGACATTAAAAAATTAAATGTCTCTGCCATTCTCGTTCTGCAATTCTGTGCTCTATCTTTTTAGTTAAAAAGAACATTATGTTTTGCAGGCCTACAACTTCCTTGATATGATGTTTTAGTTTAATCTATCTAGAGCATTACCCTCCAGACATTCTAAGAAAGTTATTTTTCTGGCATGATGTGATTTTATGATCGCTGTGAAATATTTTCAGCCTTAAGCATTAAACATAAATAGATGAAAATAGGTGCTTGCTTGAATGTTTGACCTCTAAGTATGGGTTTGAAGTTACCTTCTTGAATATGTGAAAATGTAAAATGATACATATACCTGGGAATATAAGGATATAAACAGGTGTGACATCAGGCCCGGTCGAGATTATCTAACCCCGAGTTGTCTTTGTCTCTTTCTAATTTGAGTGC
The DNA here is from genome assembly GCA_963574655.1 of Perodicticus potto. Taxonomy (NCBI): domain Eukaryota; kingdom Metazoa; phylum Chordata; class Mammalia; order Primates; family Lorisidae; genus Perodicticus; species Perodicticus potto. The sequence continues at coordinate 69,576 of CAUYRH010014681.1, forward strand.
GTCTTGGCTGATATTTTTGAATATTTAGGCAGCATACAAAGGAGACATGGCTATCTGCAAAAACCATGTGGGAGGTATCTATTTTTGCATAGAAAGTCTTCCTAGCTATGCATTTAAGACTCTTACCCTTAGGGGGTATAAACAGGCTAATATGTTTCTTTTAAAAATGTAGAAACTAAGGATATAGTCTAATAGAAAGTTGGAGAGAGAGAGAGAGAAAGACCATTGGTCTCATGAGTTTGCTGTAAGGATGAAGGGTGAACTTGGCACGGAAAACATAATTGGCAATTATAAAATCTCGGCCCGGGACTTTTGCTTTTTCTTTAAGCAACATTACCATCTATGTAGGAAGAGTTATAAACTTATCGGAAATAATGTCTTTGCTACTTAATATTATTATTTTATGTGATGCTTTTTATATTGGGCTGGATACTGAGAAATAACTCACCTTTAAGGAGCACTGAAATTTAGGGGCCGCATGGAAACACATAATTAGACTACAGTGAGATCAAGTCAGTAAATCCTCAATTGTCCTTTTCTCTGGGGATCATGTTCCTTTTCATGCTTTATATTGATACCATGTTCCTCACTTGTAAAACACTTTTCACATTTTAAATTGGCAGTCTCTTTATGGAATTTGATTACTACCTGTCTTCTATACCAGATTGTAAGTTCTTATAATGGAGGAGAACAGGAATATTTATTACATTCATCACTGTATCCTCAGCCTACGAAGGTATCATAATAAACACTTTCTTAAATGGATGAACAGAGGAATGAATAAATAAATGAAGTTACATACAATGGAGCTTGGTTACATTAGTGGGGAGGATGAGATTGGAATGTGAGCAGGTGGGGAATTCCGGCAGGTTGTGAAGGATCCGAAACACCATAGGCTCTTAGCTTGTCTTCTGTAAAAGGGAATGAAAATCGTGGCAGGGGTGACACAATAAGACTCACGATTTAGCAGACCACTGTGAAGGTATGTGGAGGAAAAATCATAGAAGGGGTGGCAGCAGGAGCGCATTAGACAGTTACCTTTGGTAACTTTTATAGCACTCAGTTTTACCTATTTCATAACAGTGCTTACTTTGATATTTGCTTATTTATTTTATTTTCTAACAGCCCTACTTACCCTTTCACGAGAGAAGAGACAGTGTCTGTCTTGTTTAATGCTGCAGTCTCCACATCACAGTACTATATACGATATACTATACTACAGGGGTACGGTAGGGCCTCAATTAATGTTTATTTCTTATTTATTTTAGAATTTGAGCGTAATTATTAGGGAGCAGCTTGTAAGTGTCACTTGTACTATTATATCTCATTCCTACTAATCTTTTTCATGGCTAGTCACCTCTTTAATTAACATCTTTTCTTTTATGTATAGGCCTTAAAGTAACATAGACGTGATTCCTTCAGTTCAGGATGTAGGAATTATTTGCAAAGATGGTCACGTTTTCTGATTTCTGTTTCACCTTGTCAATCTGTATGCTGTTAGACAGGAGGGAGGCAAACACACAAAGAAACCTTTCTGAGCTAAATTTAACACATCTAAAGAACAAACTTGCTTTCTTAGTCTTTAGATTTTGTTTTTTAGTAGTTTGTAGTACATTTGAGCTGAGATTGCAATTTACCTTTTCGTCAAGATTTGAATGGTCACTTCTTTCCGGTACAAGAATCCATTTAAATTAGTTTACAAGGACTGTACTTTCTCCTTTAGACAGAAGCTCCTTCATTGTGTCCAGCGTGTAAACTCCTTTCAGAACCTCAGAAAGACATCAACGGTGGTGATTTTCCTGTGTCTTGGTGGTAGACAAAGTGACAGTGTCCAGGAGGCAATATGGGATCTTAACAAATTCTTTCTTACTCCCTATTATTTGCACATTGTGTTTACCTTGTCCTTGATGTCCGGGAACTTTCTTAGCTGGAAAGTTGAGAACATCAGTTACGTCCACAGGCGGCTCATTTGAGGTCAGCGCCATCTGCAGGTGGTTCCCAGACACTGAGTTTCTGTATGTGGCAGGTGGGTGTCTGTACTACCTGTTACTGAATAAATACGTACGAATTAAGCATCAACACAAAGCTGTGAAAACAGGAATTCGAGAAGCGTTTTCTTGTGTCTGATAACGTTACTGAACAAACAAAAACTCAGTTTATTATTGAAAAATTGTCACTGGAAATAAGCAGAAAGTACGATAAGGGCAGTGCCTGTGGCTCAGCCAGTAGGGTGCTGGCCCCATATACCGAGGGTGGTGGGTTCAAACCCGGAGCCTGCCAAACTGCAATAAAAAACAGCCGGGCATTGTGGTGGCCGCCTGTGGTCCCAGCTGCTTGGGAGGCTGAGGCAAGAGAATCACCTAAGCCCAAGAGCTGGAGGTTGCTGTGAGTTGTGATGCCACGGCACTCCACCGAGGGCGACAAAGACTCTGTCTCTAAAAAATAAAAAAGAAATTATGATAAGTATTTTTTTTAATTTTAAGAGATGAGATCTCACTATGTTCCTCAGGCTGTCCTTGAACTCCTGTGCTCAAGCTTCCCCAATATCTGTGACTGTAGGTAGGCACCTTGGCCCTTGACTTTCATTTTTTTTCTTATATACTAAGTTATATATCAGAAATATCAGGGCGGCGCCTGTGGCTCAGTGAGTAGGGCGCCGGCCCCATATACCGAGGGCTGCGGGTTCAAACCCGGCCCTGGCCGAACTGCATCAAAAATTAGCCGGGTGCTGTTGAGGGCACCTGTAGTCCCAGCTACCTGGGAGGCTGAGGCAAGAGAATCGCTCAAGCCTAAGAGGTGGAGGTTGCTGTGAGCTGTGACTGCACAGCACTCTGCCGAGGGCGATAGAGTGAGACTCTGTCTCCACTAAATAAATAAATAAAAAACAAAAAAACAAAACAAAAAGAAATATCAGCCTTTCTTTTTTCTTTTCTTCTTTTTTTTTTCTTTCTTTTTTTTTTTTTTGACAAAGATTCTCACTATGTCACCCTCGGTAGAGTGCTGTGGCATCACAGCTTGCAGCAACCTCAAACTCTTGGGCTTAAGCAATTCTCTTGCCTCAGCCTCCCAAAATGCTGGGACTACAGACCCCGCCACAATGCCTGGCTAGTCTTTGGTTGTAGTTGTCATCATTGTTTGACAAGCCCAGGCTGGATTCGAACCCGCCAGCACCAGTGTCTGTGGCTGGTGCCCTAACTACTGAGCTAAAGGGCTAAGCCTCATATTTGTTTCTTAATCAGTCATCTATGAACCCTGTGGATTCCAGGTTTGTTATGACTTTCATAGACTTTTATTGTCTACTTTCTGTTTTATAGCTGTAAATCTCCTTCCCCCAACCAAGTACTCCAATAAAACATATTATTTACATGTGCATATATGTATTACTGTAGATAGATCAATTGTTTTACCAAAAAGAATTTGAGCATATGTGTAATCTGAATACTAATAAAATAAACTGTGAGATGATGCCGTTAGGTAATTAGAAAGAGTGAAAATTAATACATGTAGTTATCAAGGTTCAGACATTCAAATTATAGTGCCCGTGGTCAAATCAGGTGGGTTAGCCATGCCAACTCTTTTTGACATTGAGACGGGGACGGAGGTGAGAAAAACAGAAGATGTTCTTAAAAACATCTTCCAAAAGTGCATCTTAGAATGAGAAAGATTTTCCCCCCTTCTTCCACCTTCCACCAGCACACAAACCACTAATCTCCAGGTGAGTTTTGTCATTCCTTTATCAGTGGAGTTATTCTAAAGAGCTTAAATACTTCAGTGATTTCCTCTGAAACGGTAATGGTGAAGTATGTGGTGCTCTAATTGTGCTATTAGTTTATCTAAGCTAAAATGCAATCTACTTAATTTGAGGGTCTTTATTACACGCTGGTTTCAAAAGGTGAAACACATTACAGGCTATTGGCTCTTTTAATAGGAAGCTAAGCCTTTTCGGATGCTGTGTTTGGTGGCAAGAAATACCATCTCTCACATTAATTTCTCATGTTAGCGTGAATGTTTATTTTTACATGGAAACATGACTTGGAATATTTGTAGAAATTTTCTTAGTATTTGTTCGTCTGTCATAATTTGTGGACTTGAGGTTGATGTTCTTTTAGTAAAACCAGTTGAAACCTCGTGATACATGTAAATAATGTGGGAACTTACACTATGAAATCATACAACTAATATGAGCTGTGCTTGAAACTTAGTAAGACGTACTTGTGTAAAGTTACTAGGGAATGGGATGATTGTCTATTCTTATTTGAATACTGTGAAACTGGGAATTGATAGACTCAACACTATGTAGGGAGCGCTTAAGAAATGCTGAAGTTTTAAAATTAATTTTTATCTTGGAATTATCTTTGGAATGACAGCTTATCAGACATTCTAATTAGTACATTAAAATTTTATGTAGTGATAGCGCCCTTGATGCTGAAATTTTAGGTTCTTGGTCTCGGTGATTTGAAGAATAAACCCGCGGACCACAGATCAGTGGTAAGACAGAATTTATTTACAGAAAAAAACACAAAAAACACTAAAGCTCGAGAGAGAGAGAGAGAGAGAACTCAAGTGGGGAGAGAAAATGGGGAGAGAAAAGCTCTCTCCCTTTCTCTCCTGGTCTTTCCCCGTCTCTCCTCTTAGGCTTTTAGTCTCGGGGTATATATAGGCGCTTGGGTTCCTTGGCCAGGATATGAATAAACACAGTCCCTTCCGCCTGGGCAAGGTGAATGAATGTATCCATGAATGAACACAGTCCCTTCCGCCTGGGCAAGGTGAATGAATGTATCCATGGACAGAGTCCATTCATGGAATTGAGGCCTAGGAAATTCACATGTAATTGACCTAGGCATTGGAAATGGAGGTTCGGTCTTTAGTCATAAGTGTAAACTGAAGGAGACATCAAGGTGCAGGTGTCTCCTCGGCAGTTGTCTGGCCTTTGTGGCGATTGGAGCCTCCGGTGGGGGGTTGAAGGTCCCCCTCCTTGCCTATCATACAGCCTGCTGGTTCCTCAGCCCGCGCTGCCATCGCACCGACACCGCCAAGGTGGAGGCGGCAGGTCCGCCAGCTCCGCTGAGCTGGTCGGGGCACCAAATGTCCTGCATCAAAACCAGAAAGAAAAACCACAGCTAAGATATTTGAAGTGGGGAAAATAATCTAGTGTCTTAAATGCAAAGATAGTGATGTTGACCTCTATAAGTTGAGGTCGGAGCTCATTAAATTCTTTCTACTTCAAGTCAAGTTTGTCCTGGAGATTGAGATGTTGGTGAGACTAATTCAGCTATAAAGAAAGGAGTTCCGTAGAGGCTGGGAAAGAGGCAAAGTTGGCTGACAGTTGCATTGTCAGAGAAAGAAAATTGGCTCTGAAATCAAAATAACTGTATTGTTGCCCATTCCTATACTACCTAGTGATAGCTAGCAAATTATTGACATGTCATCTATGAAGTGGTATTGATATTGTTTATGTAAAAGGATATTGTAAGACTTAAATAAAATGATAAATAATTTTGAGAACTACAATGGGTAATATAATCATTGATATTTTAATTGATTTTAGAAATAGTATTTCTATTACTTTCATGAATAAAGCAAAAAGATTTATGCAAGTTTTGAAACTGTATGCAAGCCTGACTCCATTTCTTGGTTTAATTTACTCTCTTTGGGAGGCACTTTCTTGAACAAAATTAGTGTGGGTTTTTTTTTGAGCAAATGTGAATGAGATATTTTTTCATTCAACAAATATTTATTGATTATCTATTATTCATCAGACACTGTGATAAGTACTGGCGCTATTTCCTAAATAATTCTAACAAAAATCTCTATTATCATGGAGCTTACATTCTGGTGGGGAGAGATAGGCTATAAACAATGTACATAAATATAATGTATCAAAATGTGCTAAGTGCTAGGAAGAAAATAAAGCAGGAGAAGTAGAGGGTTGCAATTTTATTTTGTTGAATTGTCTATATTCTTTTGTATCTCACCAAGTTTCCTTAATTTTATTACTTTGAATTCTTTTTCTGCTTTCTGGCATTTCATATATTTCCCTATGATTGGTGTTTGTTATTGGGGAATAATTGTGTTTCTTTGGAGGTGTCATGTTTCCTTGCTTTTTTACATTTAATATGTCCCTACTCTGACTTCTAGACATCTGGGGGAAATAGTTGCCCCTTCCAGTTTTATGGAGTAGGTTTCATAGAGAATAACTTATTTATATGGATGGGTATTGGGTTATCAGTTTGGTGAGAGCATTGGCTTTAGTTCCAGGTAGATGCAGTAGTGTAGTCTCTGTGTAATTTCTTCAGCCATAATTCTTGTTAATGATGTTTGGACCTAGTGGCCTAGGCTGTCAGGTTTTATGCAGGGGTTGGTGTGATTTTGCTGGGGAAGGGGTATTCACTGAATGGTTTCTCAGGATGAGGACACACGTGTGCACATGGTGGGTCAGCCAATTTGGGGTCTGGGACACAGGGCTGTTACTCTGGACAAGGCCATGGGTGTGTTGTGGTTGCTCTGCTAGCCTGGGGACATTCCTGGTGGGTTGTTTCTCAGGCTTGGCACATGGGCACCAGGCTGTAGGTTGCAATTTTAAGTGGAGTAGTTAGAGTAGTTTTCATTGCAAAGATGATATTTGAAGTACAGGACTTGTGAAGACGAGTGAATAGGATGTGAATATTTGCAGGAGGAGTGCTCTAGGCAGAGGGAAGAGCCATTGTAAAGGCCTTGAAGTGGGAACCTGCCTGCCATGCTTTTAGAGCAGATTTTGTAAAACTATAGCCTGAGGGTTATAACTAGTCCATCAACTGTTTTTGTCAGTAAAGCTGTATTGTCACACAGCTATGTCCATTCCCTGTTGTGTATGGTTTCTCTTGTGCTGCAACAGCAGAGTTGAATAGTTGAAACAGATTCTCATATTGACAAGAGCCAAGATATGGAAACAATCTGGCTGACTGTCCATGGATGAAATGGTAACGATGATGTGGCATATATAAAATGGAATATTATTCAGCCTAAAAAAGAAGGAAATCCTGCCATTTGTGATAACAAGGATGAAACTGGAAGACCTTACAATACGTGAAGTAAGCCAGGAAAAGGGAAGACAAATATTGCATGATTTCACTTACATACAGAACCTTAAAAAGTTGGATTCACAGAATCAAGAATAAAGTGCTGGGGCCAGCCGCAGTGGTTCATGCCTGTAATCTTAGCACACTAGGAGACTGAGGTGGTTAAATTGCCTGAGCTCACAGATCCAAGACCAGCCTGAGCCAGAACGAGACCTCATCTCTAAAAAAATAGCCAGGCATTGTGGCAGGTGCCTATAGTCTCAGCTACTTGGTTGGTTAAGGCAAGAGAGTTGTTTGAGCCCGAGTTTGAGGTTGCTGTGAGCTAAGATGCCATGGCACTCTACCTAGGGTTACAAAGTAAGACTCTGTCTCTAAAAAATAAAATAAACCGATGGTTACCAGGTGCTAAGGGGTGAGTTTTTTGTGTGTTGGGGGGGCAGGGGAGGAGAGATGGTGAGGAAAAAGGGAAAATACTGGCTAAAGGGTATAAAGTTTAAGTTATGTAGTATGAACAGGATGAATACATTCCAGAGATCTAATATACAACACAGGGACCATAGTTTATACAATATTACTTGAAACTTTCTAAGAGAGTAAATATTATGTGTTCTCACCACAAAAAAGCAATAGCTGTGAAGAGATGGATATGTTAATTAGATTGACTTGTGGTCAGTTCACTAAGTACATACATATATCAAAAGATCATGTTGTATACCTTAAATACATACAATTTTTATTAACTAAAATAAAAATATTTAAACTTTCAGAAAAAAAGATAAATGGAAAATAAAAAGAAATCTATGAACCTCAAGGCTATGCTATTTAGTATCTGAAAGATATTACAAAAAAGTTTGCTGACCCTTGCTTTGAGGTCAGTGCTGGAGTGGAACAAATAATAAATTCCTATCTTTTCTGTTTTGTGAGGGAAGACATTTTTTTAAAATTTCATTTGTTGGCTAGGCATGGTGGCTCATGCTTATAATCTCAGCACTTTGGGTGGCTGACAGCCAAGGCCTCGAGACTCTTGAGGTCAGGAGTTCAAGACCATTCTGAGCAACATAGAAAGATGCTATCTCTATAAAAAATAAAGAAAATTATCCAGGTGTGGTGGCATGCACTAGTAGTGCTAGGTACTGGGGAGACTGAGGCAGGAGGATCATTGGAAGTGGTTCAAGGCTATAGTTAGCTGGGATCATGCCACTGCACACCAGTCTGAGCAGCAAAGTGAGACCATATTTTCTGAAAAAGAAAAAAATTTGTTTTATTTTTTCTTATAATGGAAGTTTCTTTTCAGCTTGCTTAATCTATCTAGAAAATCACATTATTTATTTATTTATTCATTTTTTTTTTTTTTTTTTGCAGTTTTTGGCCAGGGCTGGGTTTGAACCTGCCACCTCTGACATATGGGGCCAGCACCCAACTCCTCTGAGCCACAGGCACCACCCTGCTTCCAAAAGGCAAAATAAGGGACCCAATTATGTTTTATCACCTTTATTTCTCCTAAAAGTGGAAATCATGCTTTTATTATTATTTAAATTTTGTTCATTAAAAAAATGTTCATCCTTTTCCCATTCAAAGGACACACACACAAAAAATAGAGTGTGATAGCAGACTAAATCCAACAGGTGGCTGTATTTCTCAAAGTTTCAAAACCAGCTCAATCATCTGTTGCATGAAAATATCCAGTTTGTAGCTACTACACATTAACTGTGTGACTCCAGAATGATTACTTTCATGACAAAGGACTAAGCAGTGGGAGGAAACAGAGAAGTCATTACATAACAGAGATTATTTTATTGACTTTATTTAGATCAGCACTTCTGGTGCTCATTCAACAGATTCAAGACCAGTATTTGTCCATATACTCAGTCTGCTTAGGCACCCCATGATATCCTCTCAGATTACATGAGAAATACAGGGAAGATATGAGAATCTGTGGTTAAAGACACTGAGTAAAGTCCTTGGAGTAATTTAATTTGTGAAAAGGAAGCTAAGAACAATTTCTGGTTCATATCATAAGAGGTTTTATACAGGATGTTGGTAAACGTCCTTACATTATATTAACAGGTTTATACTAAGTTATTACTACTATCACTATTCTTTCTTCATCTCTTAAATGTTTTCCATATGCTTTCTATTCAATACATAGATCTCATTCTATGCCCTTAGAATTATCTCTACATGATGAATTGATTTAGTTGTTTAAAAAAAATTCAGTTCATTCTTATTTCCTGGGTACTAGCATATAGACAAATTAAGTAATATCATACCCAAATTATTACCCAAGTATTTTCTCCTGAATGATTCTGTACTTGTGTTTGTCTCCTACAATGTTATTGGCAACATAGAATCTAGTTTTACTTCAAATTACTTTTTAGATTTTTTTTTCATCCAGGTTTGTGTGCTTTTTTAAGTCAGATATAGTCTTTTTAATCATCAAAAATTATACATGCACTATTCCTAGTTCATTATTTTAATATTATAAGTTAATGTGCAGAAAATTTAATTTAGCAATTTATTAACTATGTAGGACACTGTGCTAAAACTTTTCGTATTATAAAGTTCTAATCTCAGGAAGATTACAAATATGAAATATAACGAGAGGAGACAAGTCTACAAGTGGAAAAAAGTATTCTATTTTGTTAGCAAATATTTATGTCTCACATGACTCTGTCTATGCAGGAAAAGTGAGAAACAGTGGCTGGACTTGAGGAATATTGGTGGGGTGCACCATCTACTTCAAGATACATGCCTGTACTGGATTAGCCCTGTCAATTTATTTTATTGTTTAGCCTGGTCTTTACATGCCTCTATGCATCAGAATAATAACAGTTGTTTAATGTGTCTATATAGCCATCTTTCAATCTTAATTCTTTTTTGCTTCCTTTATTTTTATTTTTAATTGACAAATAATAATTTTATAGATTTATGAGGTACAATGTAATGTTTTGATATATGCATATAATGTGGAATAAATCAACTAATTAACATGATCATCATTTAACATATTTAGTTTTTTATCGTAAGAACATTTGAAACCTACTATCTTAGCAATTTTGAAATATGCAATGCATTTTTATTAACTAGGTCATGCTGTGCAATAGATCTCAAATATTTACTCCTCTTGTCTAACTGAGACTTTGTATGCTTTGACCAACATTTTACCATTCACTCTTGCCTCCATTTCCCTCCCCTTCGAACTCTGGTAACTGTCATTCTATCCTCTACTTTTATAAATTTAACAGTTTTTGATTCTACTCATGAATAAGATCATGTGGTATTTGTTTTTCTGTGCTTGGATTATTTCACTTAGCATAATGTCCACCAGGTTCATCTATGTTGCTGCAAGTGACAGGGCTTTCTTCTTATTTAAGGATGTATAGTATCCCATTGCATATAAATACTATATTTTCTTTATTCATTCATTCATGGACCCTTATATTGATTCCATATTTTGGCTATTATGAATAGTGCTGCAATAAACTTGGGAATACAGACATATCATCAACACACTAATTTCAATTCCTTTGGACATATATCCAGAAGTGGGATTGCTAGATTATATGGTAGTTCTATTTTTAGTTTTTTGAGGAACCTCCATGCTGTTCTGCACAATAGCTATACTAATCTATAGTCTAACCAACCATGCACCAAAGTTCCCTTTCCTCTACCTCCTCACCATCACTTGTTGTCTTTTGTTCTTTTGGTAACAGCCACTCTAACAGATGTAAAATCAGCCAATACCAATTCTAAATGCTGGTCTAAATCCAGGAAAGTATATATGGAAGATTGTAACAATGTTTTCTGGGTCAATGAAAGCCTTCATAGTTTAGCCCATTGATCTAACATTTTGTTATTGTAGAGGGTAGAGGAGAAGCGAGGAGGACACTATTGGCAATAATTCTTTTCCCTCTTTTTGATCCTTTCTTGGAAAACACCATCTACTACTTGATGCCAGCTAACATTTGATATTTGCTACTCAAAAGCAACATCTTCAACACCTTTGCTGTAGCGTTGTGAAGTAATCTGGTTTTGTTCGAAATGATACATTTTATATACTCTCCAGGAGTCACAACAATGATGTAAATTTTGTTCATATAGCTTCCAAAACACTGAAAGTAAGCAGATTCATTAAAAATTATCAAATGTTGCTCAAACTTGTTTCCAAAACAGTAGCACAGAAGGAAGCTGGCTTTACTCCCCCTATAGAAAACCAAAAACAAATTGGCAGCAGCAATATTATCACCAGTTATAGCCCAGAACTCGTAGATGAGGATAAGACAATTCCTCAGGTCACAGAGAAGTGAAAAAATTCTAATTCTAAGCAGATGGTAAAGGAATTGAACTTTTATATCTGCGATGCCCCTTTTCCCAATCTGTCCTGCACTAAGCATTTGGAAAATTTCCCTCTGACTTATGGTTTCTGTCCTGGAAAAAGCATGCCTGAGGTGTATAGGCAGCTTGCCCACCATCTTGAGTTCCCTGTCAGAAGACCTGTTCCTGCCTCAATCCATGGAAGCATCACTAGCCCCTGAAAAGAGAAATATCTCTGGGGACAACCAGAGACAAAAAAGGGACAACTATCCCCAGTCCTGGAAACTTCTCTTGGCCAAAGGAGATACCAAATCAGAGTGGCCATTCAGCAGCATCACTCTCTAGAAGGTTCATCCATGAACCCATACCAGGATATCCCCTTTAGAACTCCCATTCTGGAAGACATCACTCTGTTTACTAGAACCAAAACAAACCTGGACTTAGGATGCCACCTAGTGCTAGGAAGGAGACAGTGAACTAACAAAAAGAATTAAAAAGAAAAAGAAAAAAATCCATAATTTTAGGAAATGTACAGTCTCTAAGCTAAATTAGCCAATGAACACAAAACAAGCCAGACAGTGAAATAAATAACTAATCCTTCAATGCGAAGACATATCCACAAGAAAAAAATGGCAAACAGGGAACTATGCTTTCCTCAAACACACAACGCAAAGGCCTAGTGACTGATCTAACAAGATAGTGATATGTGAACTCTCTGACCTAGAATTCAAAATAGTAGTTTTAGGGAAATTCAATGATTACTAGGATAACAAAGAAAAACAATTCAGATATATATCAGAGAAATTTAGCAAAGAGATTGCAATAATAATAATAATAATAATGATAATAAATGAACAGAAATCTTGGAACTGAGGTTGAGCATGGTGACCCATGCCCATACCAGTAATCCTAGCACTCTGGAGGGTCAAGGCAGGAATATTGCTTCAGCTCAGAAGTTTGAGACCAACTTGCAGAAGGATGAAATCCTATCTTTACTAAAAATAGAACAATTAACCAGACATCATTAAGAGCACTTGAAGTCCCAGCTACTTGGGAAGCTGAGTCCAGGGGTTTGAGGTTGAAGTGAACTAGGATGATATCAATGTACCATACCTGGGATGACAAAGTGAGACTCTGTCTCAAAAAAAAAAAAAAAAAAGCCTTGAAACTGAGAAACACATTTGATGAACTGAAAAATTCATTAGAGGCTCTCAACAGTATAAAGGAACAAGAATAGGAAATAATCAGAATCAGTAAGCTCAAAAACTGCCTATTTGAAAATAGACAGAAAAGAAAAAAAAAAGAAAATAGAATAAAAAAGAAATGAAGATTACCTATTGGATTAAAATCTTTTATCAAAAGACCAAATCAAGAAAGAGTTGAATAAGGGCATGGGATAGAAAACTTATTCAAATAAATCATACAAGAAAAATTTTCAAAACTTGAGAAAGAGATAAATATTCAGATATAGGAAAGTCAGAGAACACCAAACATATTAGATCCAAATAAGACCACCCAAAGGCAATAATAAATTCTCAAAAGTTAATGACAAAGAAAGATTCTAAAAGCAGTAAGAGAAAAGATGCAATAACATAAAGGAGCACCAATTTATCTGGCAACAGGTTTTTCAATGGACTGAAATACAATAATAGTGGAAGACTTTACCATGAACTGCTAGTAGTGGACAGATTATATAGACAGAAGAAGCAACAAAGAAACATTGACTTAAACTATGCACTAGACAAAACAGGCTAAACTAACATTTACAGAACATTTCACCGAACTGCTGCATAATGCACATTCTTTGCATCAGCACATGTACTATTCTCCAGAACATATCGTATCTTAGGCCCCAAAACAATTCTCAATAAATTCAAAAAAGTAGAAATTGTATCACTATCTTTTCAGGATACAAAGGAATAAAACTAGAAATCAGAAACAAGAGAACCTCGGTAACTATACAAACACATGGAAATTAAACAACATGGTGCTGAACAACCAAGGGTTTAATGAAGAAATTTAGAAAGGAATTTTAAAAAGTTTGAAACCAAAAAAAAAAAAAAAGGAAAGGTAGCATACCAAAATCTATGGAATATAACAAAAGCAGCACTATGAGGGAATTTACAGCAATAAATGCTTAAAAAGTACAAAGAGTCCAAATAAACAATCTAATGAAGCATCTGAAAGAACTAGAAAATAGCTAGTATCAAACTGAATGGGGAAAAATTAAAAGACTTTTATCTAAGATCTGGACAAAGACATGGAAGCTTATTTCATCACATTTATTCAACACAATACTGGAAGTCCTAGCCAGAACAATTAGGCAAGAAAAAAAATAAAGGGCATTCAAATTGGAAAGAAAGAAGTTACATTATTCTTGTTCTCAAACAATTATCTTTTTCTTAGAAAAACCTAAAGTCTCTGCCAAAAAACTGGTAGAACTAATAAACATATGGGTAAAGTTGCAGGATATGAAATCAGCATATAAATATCAGTAGCATTTATATATGACAACAGCAAACAATCTGAAAAATAAATCAAGAAAGCAATTCAATACAATAGCTACAAAGAATATAAAGTACCTAGGAGTCAATTTAGCCAAAGAAGTAAAAGACACCAAATAGCCAAAGCAATTGAGCAAAAAGAACAAAGCAGGAAGCATCACATTACCTGACTTTAGAATATACTATTGAACTATAGTGACCAAATCAGCATGATAGGGGCAAAAAAACAGACACACAGACAAATGAAAGAGTAGAGAATCCAGATAAACCCACATAGCTACATCCAACTCATTTTCAACAAAGGGATAAACAGCACAAAATGGGGAAAGGATAGCCTTTTCACTAAATTGTGTAGAGAAAACTGGATGTCCATGTGCAGAAGAATGAAACTGACTCCATTTTTCCCATATAAAATAATCAAATAAAAATGGATTAAAGACTTCAGTGTAAGACTTGAACTGATGAACTACTAATATAAAACACTGGGGAAATGTGCCAGGATATTGGTCTGGACAAAGATTTTTTTGTGTAAGCCCTTTTTTTGTGTGTAAGGAAACAAGCAATGAAGTGAAAAGACAACCCACACAATTGGAAAATTATTTGCAAATTGTCCATCTGACAAGGGATTAATAAGCAGTATATATAAAGGAGCCCAAACAACTCAATAACAAAGCTTCCAAAAATCCAATTCAAAAGTGGGCAGAATAGTATTCCATACTATTCAGCCAGTAAAAAAGATGGAGACTGTATATCTTTTGTATTAACCTGGATGGAGGTAGAACACATTCTTCTTAGTAAAGCATCACTAGAATGGAGAAACAAGAATCCAATGCACTCAATTCTAATATGAAGGCAATAGATGATCTAATACAAGGGGAGAGGGTAGGGAAATGATGGGTTGGGAGAGGGAAGGTGGGTGGGGGATGGGAGATTATGGTATATGGCATATTAATGGGGGCAGGACACGATTACAAGAGTGACTTTACCTAACAACCACAATCAGCATAATCTAATTCTTTGTATCCTCAATGGATCCCAAATCATACAAATAAACAAATGAATAAATAAATAAGTAAATAAATGAATAAATAAATAAATAGTGGGCAGAAGATCTTAATAGATATTTTTCAAAGGAAGTCATATAAATGACCTACTGCTATATAAAAAATGCTTAGCATCACTAGTCATCCAAGAAATGTGAATTAAAAGCACCATGAGATATCATTTCAACCCAGGTAAAATGGCTTTTATAATAAAAAAGAACAATGGATGCTGGTGAGGATGTAAATAAAGTGAATACTTATATACTATTAGTGGAAATGTAAATCAATACTACAGAAAATTGTATAAAAATTCCTCCCAAATGAGAAACATAACTAATATATGATCTAGCAATTCTAATACTGGGCAAGAAGAAAGAAAATCAATATACTCAAAAGGTATCATCATTCCCATTTTTATTGAAGCACTATCCACAAAAAAAATCAAAATATGTAATCAACCTAAATACCTATTGATGAATGAATAAAGAAAATGTGGTATATATACACAATGGGAAACTAATTGACTAAAAATAAATAAATAAATAAAGAGGGGCAGAGCAAGATGGCTGACTGGAAGCAGCTTCCGAAAAAGGCTCCTGTCCAAAAGGGAAGATAACCTCCAGAAACTGTGCAATTAAGCTGAATACTGGGGGCCCAGCCGAGAGAGAGAAGTGATTTCTGCGGATCACCTCTGCTGACACTGGCTGCGACCCCAAGAAAGCACGCTTTAGGTACAAAATTCATCTGAAAGGAAGAGTGCCCATCCCCTCCCTCAAGAAAGTTTTGAGTTTCTTGCTTTTCTGTTTCCTTTCGTTTTATTTTCCTCTTTTGCTCCTGTGAGTTTTCTACAGACAAGTGGTGAACTGTGGACCTCTTGTCTCACCCCACGGAAGAATGCTGTGGGAAGTGAGGTGAGCTTCCCCTGAGCACTTGGCGTGACTCTGAAAACTCTATTGCTAGGCAGAAAAACTAAACTAAAGTTTTCCCCACCATTCTGAACTTTCTGTACACCCTTCCCCCCC